>PVKU01017222.1:0-12133 GCA_004027475.1 Anoura caudifer | reverse complement strand
AGAAACAACAACAAAGACAGCCCAGAGCAAGTAGAAGGAAGGAAATAACCAGGATCAGAGCAGAATTAAATGACATAGAGACTAAAAGCACAATTCTAAGGATCAATGAATCCAGAAGCTGGTTCTTTGAAAATATAAACAAAATTGACAAGCCTTTAAGCAGGCTCATCAAGAAAAAAAGAGAGAGGACCTGAAAAAACACAATCAGAAATGAAAGAGGAGAGATTACCACTGACACCACAGAAATACAGAGGATTGTAAGAAATTACTATGAAGAACTGTATGCCAAGAAATTTAAAAACCTAGGTGAAATGGACAAATTTCTAGAAAAATATAATCTCCCAAAACTCAATGAAGAAGAAGCAGAAAACCTGAACAGACCAATAACAGCAGATGAAATTGAAGCAGTAATAAAAAAACTTCCAACACACAAAAACCCTGGACTGGATGGTTTCACAGGAGAATTCTACAAAGCACTTAAGGAACAGCTAACCCCTATCCTTCACAGACCATTCCAAAAAATCCAAAATGATGGAAGACTCCCAAACTCTTTTTATGAAGCCAACATCATCCTAATTCCCAAACCAGATAAAGACACAACAAAGAAAGAAAACTTCAGGCCAATATCACTGATGAACATAAATGCTGAAATCCTCAACAAAATATTGGCAAACCACATCCAACAATACATTAAAAAGATCATACACCATGACCAAGTGGGATTCATCCCAGGGATGCAACATTCACAAATCAGTAAATGTAATACATCACATAAACAAAAGCAAAGACAAAAATCACATGATCATATCAATAGATGCGGAAAAAGCACTTGATAAGGTACAGCACCCATCTATGATAAAAACACTCAGCAAAGTGGGAATAGAGGGAGCATTCCTCAACATAATCAAGGCCATGTAAGAGACCTACAGCCAACATCATACTCAATGGGCAAAAACTAAAACTTTCCCACTAAGATCAGGAACAAGACAAGGTTGTCCACTTTTGCCACTTCTATTCAATATAGTATTGGAAGTCCTAGCCACAGCAATTAGACAAGAAAAGGAAATAAAAGGCATCCAAATTGGAAAGGAGGAAACAAAGTTATCATTGTTTGTAGATGACATGATAGTGTACATAGAAAATCCTATAGACACGGTCAAAAAGCTGCTTGACCTAATAAATGAATTTGGCCAAACAGCAGGACACAAAGTCAATATCCAGAAATCAAAGGCATTTTTGTATACCAACAACGAAGGAGCAGAAGCAGAAGTCAAGGAAAAAATCCAATTTGATATAGCAAGAAGAAAAATAAAATACCTAGGAATGAACCTAACCAAGGAAGTAAAAGATCTATACTCAGAAAACTACACAACACTGAAGAAAGAAATCAAGGAAGACACAAACAAATGGAAATGTATACTGTGTTCATGGATTGGAAGAATTAACATCATTAAAATGTCCATACTACCCCCCAAAATTTACAGATTCAATGCAATACCTATCAAAGTACCAATG
Organism: Anoura caudifer; assembly: GCA_004027475.1. NCBI lineage: Eukaryota > Metazoa > Chordata > Mammalia > Chiroptera > Phyllostomidae > Anoura > Anoura caudifer. The sequence continues at coordinate 10,618 of PVKU01017222.1, read as the reverse complement.
GCATATTTCACAGGCACAGAACAAACACTTCAAAAAGTTATATGGAACCATAAATGACCTCAAATAGATGCAGCAATTTTGAGAAAGAAGAGCAAAGTAGGAGGGATCACAGTACCTGACACCAAACTGTATTACAAGGCCACTGTAACCAAAACAGCATGGTACTGGCACAAAAACAGGCACATGGACCAGTGGAATAGAACAGAGAGCCCAGAAATAAACCCAGTTCTCTATGGTCAATTAATATTCGACAAAGGAGGCAGCAACATAAAATGGAGTAAAAATAGCCTCTTCAACAAGTGGTGTTGGGAGAACTGGAAAGCTACATGCAAAAAAAAAAGAAAGAAAGAAAGAAACTTGAGCACCAACTTACACCATACACAAAAATAAACTCAAGGTGGATAAAAGATTTAAATATAAGCCGTGACACCATTAAAGTCCTAGAGGAGAACATAGGCAGGAAAATCTCAGATATTTCACTCAGCAACATTTTTACTGATATGTCCCCTAGAGCAAGGGACATAAAGGAAAGAATAAACAAATGGGATCTCATCAAAATAAAAAGCTTCTGCACAGCTAAAGAAAACAGTATTAAAATAAAAAGAGAACCAACTCTATGGGAAAACACATTAGCCAATGATACCTCAGACAAGGGTTTAATCTCCAAAATATATACAGAACTTACACGACTCCACTCTAAGAAGACAAGCAACCCAATTAAAAAATGGGCAAAAGACTTGAACATACACTTCTCCAAGGAGGACATACAGAGGATACAGAGACACATGAAAAGATGCTCAATTTCACTAGCTATCAGAGAGATGCAAATAAAACCACAACGAGATACCACTTCACACCTGTCAGAATGGCATCATAAACAAAGCAACAAACAAGTGTTGGAGAGGCTGTGGAGAAAAGGGAACCCTAATGCACTGTTGGTGGGATTGCAGACTGGTACAACCGCTATCGAAAGCAGTATGGAATTTTCTCAGAAAACTAAAAATGGATCTACCTTTTGACTCAACAATTCCACTGCTAGGATTATATCCTAAGAACCCTGAAACACCAATCCAGAAGAATCTATGCACCCCAATGTTCATAGCAGCACAATTTACAATAGCCAAGTGTTGGAAGCAGCCTAGGTGCCCATCAGTAAATGAATGGATCAAGAAACTATGGTACATTTACACAATGGAATTCTATGCAGCAGAAAGAAAGAAGGAACTCCTACCCTTTGCAACAGCATGGATGGAACTGGAGATCATGATGCTAAGTGAAATAAGCCAGGCAGTGAAAGGCAAATACCATATGGTCTCACCTTTAACAGGAACCTAATCAACAAAACAAACAAACAAGCATAATATAACCAAAGACACTGAAATTGAGAATAGGCTGACAGTCACCAGAGTGGGGAGGGGAGGGAATTTCAGGGGAAAAGGGGAAGGGTTTGGAGCAGCAAGTATAAAGGACACATGGACAAAAACTAGGGGGGGCGGAAATGGGAGGGAGGTGGGGAGGGCTGGGGCGGTGGGCTGGGATGGGAGTAAAAGACAAAACTGTACAAGAACAACAATTAAAATAAAAAAATTAAAATAAAAAAACATAAAAGATAAAGAAAAAACTGATAAATTCAACTTCATTACTCCCTCTAGTGGATCTAAAATACAATGCATTTATAACTATTTGATCTCTTTTGAAAAATAGTAAAATAAATTTCTATGGCAATCACTCTTATCAATGGCCATTTTAACAGTCACCATGATGGATTAATTCTGACAAAAAGGGGCATGAGGGCATTTTGGGGGGTGAGAGAAATGACCTGTGAGCTTGAGTGTGGTGGTGGTTTCACAACTGTGCCAATTAATCAAAACCAATTTATTTGAAGACTTTTTTTTAATTGTGCTTTTCACCATATGTAAATTTTACCTCAATAAAAATTTTATTTTATAAAGCAGTCACTCTGAGTACTGCTATGAGAGGATGGGAAGATGAGCCCAGTGGTGTGCTTTTCATTACAAGCCCTTCAGTACTTCTTAAAATTTATAAAAGCATGTATATAAATTACTTTAAATTCTTTACGTTTTGAAAAATAAAACATTCAAATTTTAAGCTTCTTGGTCTCATTGCTTCATGGAAGACAGAGATGAGAAGAAGTCTCCTGTGTGAGAGCGTTCATTTACCCACCCAGTTGGAGCACTGACTGGGGAGACCACCAGGAGGTCTGGGCCGGGTCTCCAGCAAGAAGACTCTTCAAAGCCGAAGTAGAAAGTTGTAATCGTTTATTCCCTGTTGTGAGGCTACTGTACCAAACACATAATCTCTAAAAGAAATGAAAGTCGGAATCTCAAAAGCTTCCATTTTTTAAAATGCTAAAGCTTATTTGCATATCAAAATTGCCTCAGGACAGTAAGCAGAATTAGAAAATTAAGGAATTACATTTAGAAGGGAGAGAAAGTAGCACAAATGTGTGAACGTATAGAACACTTCCCTCTGTCACCAAAAAGCTGGCTTCAAGTTTAAATCAACCACCCTAGCAACACTCGTAAATGAAGAGCAAGACTTACAATTTCATGGCTGTTGCAAGACTTACAATTTCATGGCTGTTGAATTTAGATAATGCTATTATCACAAATTTATTTACTAAATTAATGACAAATCTTTTTCATTAAAAATAGACATCTGTACAGCATTACTCCCTCTAGTGGATATAAAATATAACCACATTTATAATGATTTCATCTTTTTTTTTTTGGTGGGGGGGAACAATACTAAAATAAATTTCCATAGCAATCACTGTGATCAGTGGTTACCCTCACCATCACTAAGGTGACTTAATTTTGCTTTCCTGTATAGTGTGCTTTTTTCTACTCCCTCTAAGAAAAGGTACTTAACATTTGTCTGAATGATTAACCACTCATAAATCAGAAAATGACAGACATTTCAAACATTACTCATGAGGTTAAAAATTTGAAAACAATTGAAGGTTGTACTATACTCAACCTAAAACATAAATATTTTAAACATCTCACCATCACTTTAGTAAAGCACAACCTAAAGGGCCATTTCAACAGCTCATTTGCCATACCAAAGCTTATTTGCATGTATCACTGCAAAGTATTCAAAATTGGGGTAGCAATCATTTTTTCATAACTCATAATTCAAGCTTCATATCTACTAATTTTTATAAAGTGAAATTTCAAATATAATCTAACTATTCATTAGACCCTCCAATCTCACATGCTGTGTAGAAGTTTTCTGGGAACATTTTGTCGTTCCATGACTACATTTTGCATTTGGGGACATATAGAGTTGACCTTTGAACAACATGTGGGTTAGGGATGCCACTATCCCCACCCTGTAGTTGAAAATCTGCTTATAAGTTTTGATTCCACAAAAACTTAGTAAGAGCCTACTGTTGACCAGAAACCTTCCTATTAACATAAACCAGTCAATTAACACATATTTTGTGAGTTATATGTATTTTATACTATATTCTAGCAAAAAAGTAAGCTAGAGAAAAGAAAATATTATTAAGAAAATCATAAGCAAGAGAAATACATTTATTGAATTGTGCATATTTATTGAAAAAATCTGCATATAAGTGGACCTGCACCGTCAAATCCTTATTATCAAGGGTCAACTGTATGCAGCCTATAAGTAACAAATGACATGTCTTAGTGAGCATGACTTCCACTTCTAGACCATGGAGTTTGCTGCTGCTCAACTTGTCGCAGATGTCACAACTAGGAAACAAACACTTTAAAGGGAGCAAAGATAATGACATTCAGTTGAGCTGATCTCTGTAGCCTGTTTCAAGAAAATGTTAATAACTAGACAGGAAGCCCAATGATTACATGATTTGGTATGTTTTTCTATTGCAAATACCTGAACAGAGTTTCACATAGCTTTTCAAAATGAAGAATTTAACATGGCAACATATCTTAGAAATGCGGGCTCTTACAGAAGTGAATTTAGGTAAAATACTGATGACAAGGTTTCATATGCCTAGGAAGTAACATTTAACAGGAGAAGAAGAGACACATTTCCCACCAAAATCAAATGCCACTGCCATCAACCCCACAGAGGCTCAGCTACCTAAAATGGAAATGAAAATATAATGTATGGAAATATTCTCTTAGAAAAACTCCTTAAGGCTTCACATGTATTAATGTATTAGTTTGCAAACATTAAGATCAAAGCCAAAGCAACAAATGCATCCTAAAAAGTTTTTCATCAGATTTTTATTAACGATATACAAGTAGCAGGGCATAAAAAATTAATAGGCTCAAGCCTTGAAACGTCAAACTCAATGATCTTTCACCATGCTCACCTCCTTTGCTTTTTGTTTCAGACTTGCTGGCTCTGGGTCTTCTCGCCTTGAGCAACTCCACATGGTTAAAAATGGAGAAAGAAAGGTTAACAGATGGTTTAAAAGCCCCTCATCTGTTGCAGTAAGCTAAAAAATAGGAGAGGAAGAAGAAGAGGATCCAAGGTGTCAAACACACAAAGGCTTAAATTCGTATGTGTAATTTCAAGCCTTTAAGCTTACCCAACAAACTGTTAAATATTCAGTTTTAAATATAATCTACTGTAACTTCAAAAAAATCAACTCACCTTACTTATAATACCACTACTTCTTAAGTTTAAAAACAAGTTCCTATTGTTTTTTAAGTATTGCAGATGCTATCCACTGAGTCCTTCCATTCTTATGAGGCTCCTAAAGTATAATCCTCAATGCACACTTCCCATTTCCTGGTTCCTCAAATATCCTGCGGTGCCCATCTGTCAGTCCTCATATTTCTTGGACAGTGAGATCAATCCTTAATTGCTAACAGATCTTTGCGCAACCATCACAGAAACATGCCAGCAACATGTGGCAGGATTCCCTCCTTCCATGCTGTTTAGCATGTGCTATCATACTTAAGGACTACAGAGCTGTGTGAAGAAAATACGAATTAAAAATATCCACTTTAAAAAGACAAGAGACAACAAATCTGGTGAGAATGTAGAGGTAAAGGAACCCTTGAAGACTGTTGGTGAGATTGGTGCAGCCTCTGTGGAAACAGGATGAAGAGGCTACTTTTCCATCTTTATAATCCGCACCAGATTCCCCCAGTTATGAGATCTGCCAGTTGGCAACAGCTGCTTGCCTATCACTCCCTCTTTCTTGCCATCACCAGTGCCTCCCTGCTTTGCAGTATGAAGCTGGTGGGAAGAAGAATAAAATGTAAAAAGAGGGGTAAGGAGGAGAAATAAGAAACAAGGTCATCATTTGAACATGAGGAAGGGAAAGGGTGTTAAAGATTGGGGGCAAGAAAAGGCATAAAACAGTGGTCTTGGAGAGTGGCAGAGAGAACCAACTAGGAAAATGGATTCCTACTGTTGAGCAGTGCAAGAGCCCGCTTGAGATTCATGGTCATAAAATTAAAGCAGGGCCAAGTTAGGGTGATAATGGGTGAGGAGGAGGGACAAGGGAGCAGGGAGAGTTCTGAGGAGAGTGCGGTCAAGGACTCCACACTCATAGGCAGCTGTGTTTCTAGTTTCCTGAAAAGGGATTTAGATCAAATGGTAAGAGAGACTGTCTACAGGAAGTGGAATTGTGGTAAGTCTTTGCTACCCTCTTTATATTTTTCAGTATTTTGTTAATATTTTACAAAGAGTTTGTACATATTTCATTTTAGAAACAGAGAAAAACAATAAAGCTATTTCAAAACCAAATTAAAAAGTTAAACATCTAGCAAAATGAGGTTTTAATAAGAAAGAAAGCAACTAACCCAATTTCCTGTAGAAAAATAGCTGCCCTAAATTTGGATGCTTCCTTGACTGTTAATTTGGATATTAATGATAACTTTCTACAACAGGAAAAAAAACTAATGAATCACTTGGGGAAAATGAAGAAAAGCACAGTACTGGAAAAACACACCAAAAACAAATCTGCAAAGCCACTGAAAACATAATAGGATGTCAGAGGACCCCTGTGTCCTCTTTGAGGATTTCCAGGTGAAATGGTTAGAGAGGAAGAATTCTCTGCCAGATGAATCTATGAAAATCTACAGTGGAAGATAAGGGATGCCTTGCAAAGGCTGGTGATGCTTGCTCTTTGGAACCCCCTACAAGGGCTGCATCTGTTTCCTGTTGTGTGCAGCCCCACTCTGCTCTATGGAGACTAGCACAGAGGGCCCACAGCCCCTTCCATGTCACACAACGGGATGAGAAAAGATCTGCTTTGGGAGGGGATGGGGTCCTCCCAACTTTCTGGGCCCCCGAAAGCCAGTGAGGTGAGGGAGGCCTGCTTGCCCTGGGCAATTGTTCCAGCTGGTGGCTGGTGCTCTTGAAAGGCCCTCTCTGTCAGCTGCAGTTATTCATCTAAAAACCAAATCTCCCTAAAGCATCTGTGTTGCTGGGACTCAATATCTACAGGTTGAGTCAAGAAGGACCGAGCTGTAAGCTTAGGGGGAAAAAAAGAAAGGCTTGTGAGTGTACACAGACATACCACACTGTAGTTTGATTTCACTAAATCTCAGCTTTTAGTCCTCGGAAGACACAGGGAAGGAACTGAACCAAAGATCCTCGGCCTCCTCCTACTTTAAATTTAAATTACCATGAAATTAATTTAGTTTTACCATTACACTTTTACTGTGAGTCCTGAACCAAGGGCATTCTTATATAAAAGTTTTTTGTAGATGTCATATTTTGTATGCCTGAATAATACTGATATTCAGGGAAACCTATTAATATTTTGTAAAATGGCATGCCTGGTATGGATGGCATTTGGCTTTTTCTAGGGGAAAAGAACATAATTCTACAAAGTATTAGAATGTCTACTGGGTGGACTGCAAAGGTGTGACAGATACACTAATCCCAATTGGTTGAGTTCTTAAGAAATAGCAAACTGTTTGAAAAGATCATTTCTGATATAATTGAAAATTGGAGGGGAGGGTTTTAAGACTCTCAAAAAAAGGAACAAAGAAAGAAAGAGGGAGAGAGGGAAGGAAGGAAGGAAGGAAGGAAGGAAGGAAGGAAGGAAGGAAGGAAGGAAGGAAGGAAGGAAGGAAGGAATGCAGTACTTAATATGAGTACTGTCTTTTACTCAGAGAAAGCTGACTCCCAAAGGCACTCCAGGTAGCACAAAGACTGTGAACCAGAGTTTTTCACTAGGGTTTTGTGACAATCAAGTGCAGTACATTCCATAATGATTGCTTATTTCAGATACTTGCCAACTTTATGAGGTTTGCAAAGTGAGGAGAAACTGTGCTTTGCCTGACCTCATTTAAGAACGGGAACACACATTCTTTTAGTTTGAAACCCTGAGTATTCATGCTTTAATCTTTCAAACTCCCACCTTCCCAGAGCACCTCAGCTTTCATCAGTGCTTTTCTCATAGTCATGCCTCTTATAGTTTTATAATTTTTAAAAAAGGTAATATTAGAAGAGTTTAAGGCATGGGTATCCATTTTCCATTAAAAATGTCAAAACTCCTGATTCTGTGCTATAGTCTCTACCATGCCCACAGTTTCAATTTTAAACCCATTTTCCCCCTTCTGATGACAGAACTTCACCCATGGCACTATTACCTTATAACTTTCATTTTTAATTAAAGAAGTTAAATTGGCAACTGAAAACACTTTGCTTTCACATTAGCTTTGTTAATAAAAGGTGAAAGTTAAAAGCAGTATACCTGTGGATAAAATCTATTTCCAAGCTCCAGTTTCTCCTTTATCTCACAAAGGCGTTGAGTTAAAGGCCTTCTGTTTAAGGCATTGAGTTTGTCTATGCTTATGACAATCTCAAAAGAAACAAGGAGAGTTGAAAATGTTTTAAAACCAACTATTTTGGCTGATTATTAGTCTCAAAACCAGAATAGATATTTCTATTTTGGCAAAGGTTTCATAATTCTGAAGACAATTTGCAAAATGATACCTAGATAATTAGTAAAAATAAGCAACCAAAATCCAAAGAAATTGAAATAAATATAATTTGAAGAAATAAACAGAAAACAACAGAATGAGAGGCCTGTAAAAAATATATCAATAAATATATTAAATGTCAACAGTCTAAATACACCATTTAAAAAAATAGATATTGTGCCCTGGCCAGGTACCCAGTTGGTTGGAGCATGGTTGTGTACACCAAAAAAGATTGCAGGTTCAATTCCTAGGCAGGGCAAATACCTAGGTTGTGTGTTTGATCCCCAGTCGGGGCACATACTAGAGATACCCAAGTGATATTTCTCTGTTTCTCTCTGTCTCTCTCTCTCTTTCCCACTTCCTCTCTCTCTAAAATCAATAAACATATCCTCAGGTGAGAATTTAAAAAATAAAAAATAGGTATTGTAGAATGAATAAAAATGATAAATATGCTGTTCATAAGAAACTCACTTCAAATGTAAAATATTGGTAAGTTAGAGGTAGAAAAAGCTATACTATGATAACATGCATCGAAAGAAGGCTGGAATGGCTATATTAAAATTAGATAAAGTAGGTCTTAGATCAAAAAATTACCTTAGATAGAAAGAGACATTGCATAATAGTTAAGGGGTCAACTTACCAAGAAAATATAAGAAGCCCAAATGTGTATACACCTAACAACAGAGTTTCAAAATACGTGAAGCAAAAACTGAAAAGAAAAACAGACAAATCTACATTTATAATTGGAGGCTGCAACACTTTTCTCTCAGTAATTGATAGAATTTGTAAACAGAAAATTAGCAATAACATAGGAGAGCTCATCAACACCAATAACTGATTGGACCTAAATCAATGTTTACAGAATGTTTTACCTAAGGATGTCAGAATACACATTCTTTTCAAGTGTGAAGGGAACATTTAACAAGTTGGTCCACATTCTGGGTCATAAAATACATCTTAAATTTAAAAGAATTAAAATTATATAGACTATAATCTCTGACTGTAACTGAATTAAACTAGAATGCAATACAGGCATACCTCAGATATTATGGGTGTGATTCCAGAACACCACAATAAACTAAGTCACATGACCTTTTTGCTTTCTCAGTGCATATAAAAGTTATCTTTATACTATACTGTAGTATATAAGTGTGCAGTAGCATTTTGTCTAAAAAAGTCAATTATTGTTTAAAAAAATGCTAACCATCACCTAGACTGTTACAACAGTAACACCAAAGATAACTGATCACAGGTAACCATAACAAATATAATAACAATAAAGGAGTTTGGAATATAGTGAGAATTATCAAAATGTGACAGAGAAGCACAGGTGAACAGATGCTCTTGAAAAAACAGCACTGATAGTTTGGCTCAATGCAGAGTTGACACAACCTTCAATTTGTAAAAAACACAGTATCTGTGAAGCACAATAAAACAAAGCACAATATAACAAAATATGCCTGTAATGAAAAAATAACAGGAAAATTCCCTTCTCCAGTCTTGGAAATTAAACAAAAGGCTTCCAAATGGCCCATGGGTCAAAGAGAAAATCACAAAATAAAATACAAAGTATTTTGAATTGGAAGAAAATGAAAGTTTTTTTCAAAATTTGTAGGTAATTCTCAGCAATTTAGGCATAGAAGGCAACTTTTTAAGCTTGATAAAAGGCATCTACAAAAAAATGTTTTAAGCAACATAAGGAAGAAGGCAAGGATGTCCACTCTCACCACTTCTATTCAAAATATACAGGAGATACTACTCTAGGTCATTAGACAAGAAAATACAATAAAAAGCATTCATGTTTGAAAGGAAGAAGTAAAACTATCTCTATTTGTAGATGACATAATTTTATATCTACAAAATGCCAAGTAATCCAACAGAAAACTATTGAACTAATAAACGAATTCATCAAGATATAAGAACAGGCTCTGGAAGATGGGGGCAAGGTAGGAAGGAGCAGATTCCACTTCCCCCTGCACACAGGAGAAAAACCTAGCCAATCTACAGAGGAACAGAATAAACAGCCAACAGTACCCCAGGAATATATGAAAATAAGAGACCAAAACTCGTAGCACACACTGAAAAACCAGAAAGTAAGGAGAGGGCTTCAGGACAAGAAGGTCCCAGGGACCAGCATGGGGACCAGGGCGGCTACAGCGCCAGGCCCAGCGCCCACTGCCAGGTCTGCCACAGGGTCCTTGGGAGAGAGCCGCATCAACTGCTCCCTCCCCAGCCAAACAAGGTTTGAGCAGCACGAAGAGAGACCTGGCTGCTTGAAGTCACAGAGAGGGGAATAAGGACTAAATGGCAAACAAACAGGGGCTGTGAGCACCCACGGAGTCTGTGGACACTGGTTGGGGAGAGTTGAGTGTTGTGCAATGATGGGCCCTGACCCCGATCTGGCTGAAGAATTGGACTGTGCCAGAGGCCAGGCGGCTGTATGGAGCAGCAGTCTTGAGTAGGAGGAATTTCTTAAATAGAAAAAGTGAAAAAAAGAGACACTGTTTGGGTAATCGTCCTGCAGCAGCTGCTCCAGCTACCTCCCCACCCAGATGAGCAGCAATCCTGAGGTTGGACGGAAGGCCCTGTGCATCCCCATGACACTGGGAAGGGTGTGCACCCAAACCCATGGGACTGAGGTGGCCTAGCCAAGCCAGCATGGGCCTGCACCGCACTGTGGTAACCCCAGGGAAAGTGCACTCCAAGGAGGA
>PVKU01017221.1:0-12129 GCA_004027475.1 Anoura caudifer | reverse complement strand
CTCAGGCATTTCATAATTGTTGTGGAATTTACTTAGAATTTGGAGGATCCATAGAAAGTGGTCCATTGTGCGATGACCTGCACAGCACCATCCTTCTGTCTCCTTAATTAACCCAGACAGGAAGAGTACCTGCATTAGGCTCTGTGCTTCAGAGGGCATGCTCTGACTGACCCCTCAATTGACGACACTCTTCACATGAAGAGACACAGGGAGATAAGGACTCCATGTCCCCTGATCTCAAAACAGATGTAAAAAGGTTATAAAAACAGGAGTGACACTTCTTTCAATTCCTATTTGGTTCCTGTTTATTTTTCTCTTCCAGGAAAGTCCTCTCTTGTGAAATTCTAATGCTTTTTATAGATTATTCAGAATTTCCTGGACCTCATCCTTGAAATTTCCTGGACCTCATCCTTGAAGATTTGTTTGGCTTTTTTAATGGCAAATTCTATGTAAGGCCTGTGGTGGTAAAATCAGAGCTAAGTCTCACAGGGGGCCTCCCCTCCGCCACATTGGACATTAGTGGCTGTTCTTGCCAAATCTCACATTGGTGATTTTTAAAATCCATTAAGTCCCAGATCCTTTGCTACTCAATCCATAATCCCCAGGGCAGGTTATACCTTGGATTTCTCAACTCTAAGCATCTTTGCATTCAGGGCAGGGACAGAATCAGAGGTTTCTTTCCAAATTCTTAGGGAATTCTCATAGCCAAACATTCAATTGCAATTGATTTGGCCAAATAGTGCAAACAGAACAAGTCAGCCCTTCTTGAAATCTAGTAGATCTGAGGCAGCCATCTCCCTTATATGATGTTTATAGATAAAGCTCTGAAACCAACCCTCAACCACAGGCCTTGGTGTGTCCACATTGTTGTTGTTGTTGTTGTTTTTAATAATTTATGTTTAGTGGGGAAATGGTGGGAGTTTGTGGGGCAGAGACTGTAGGCTGATGAAGTTTTATGAAGCTGAACACACTGATTTGAAGGTCTATGGACTTTACACACACTGTCTCAAAAGCCCTCCTCCTTCATCTCAGAGCATGCTGGCTCAGCACAGGGGAATTCTGCATTTACTTATTAGTGATTAACTCAGGATCCTTGGCTCTAAGGGGGGCAAACTCTACTCTTTCCTTGCTCTTAGTTCTTTTCACATTATGCTGGGAAACAAAGGGAGGCATGCAGATTGAATGATTCTATGTATGTGAAGTTCTAGAATCTGCAAAACTAATCAATAGTGATAGAAATCAGGTCAGTGGTCTCCTGGGATGGGTTTGGGAGGACTGACTACAATAAGGCACAAGGGAACTTTTGAGGTTGTTGAAAATGCTCTGTGCCTTGACAGCTGTATACATTCATCAAAGTTCATCTGTTTAATATATGGGTTTAACAGTATGTAAATTTTATCTCAATAAGTTTTGAGTCTTTTTAAATACCTTTGAAATTTTTCACAAGAATCACATCCTTCTAAAGACTGAGCTTCCTGACTAATGTCTTTCAGTTCAGGGCCACACTTAAATTTGATCCTATTCCATCTTTTGTGCATGTCCTTTGATAGCTGAGGTTACTAGAGAATTTACTAGGCTGCCAAGTGTGTCTCTTTAGATAACTCCCTTTTTTTCCAATCCAACATCAGCTGTGGTTGCAAGATCCAGAATTTATTTTGAAGCACTTCTCCCAAACACTTCTCATCTTTGGGATCTCTGTCCAGAGAATCCTACCATTAATCAAACATTTTCAATCTGTCTTACCAAAGTGTAGGATATCCAACTCTCCCTAACTATCATGAACCCTAGAAACCTCACCATATTTTTCTCATGAGTTCATGTCACTTCCACTTGCCTGACCAGTTCCTTCTTCTGGCAGCATTAGAACTTACTTCCTCTATCATCCGAGAAAATGTCCAATTAAAAAAATTGCTGCCCCCTAAAGCATGGAAGTTTTAGACAAAAAGAATCTTAGAGGTCAGTAATGACCTCTTCACTTGTTATATGAGACATTTAAGGTCTTAAGGGCAAAGGTATTTGGACTCAATATTGAGGCTATGATGGGCAAAGTGCACAGGAGAAGTCAGATCTTACAGGATCAATATTGATTCCAAATGCCTCTGCCCTTAAGACCTTAAATATATATGTTTATATTATATTTATAACATTTATATAATATGAAATATACATATACATATACACAATGATAGATACATAACATATATATACATACATACAGGTAGATAATTCCTAGAATAATTTTTTTAAAGATTTTATTTATTTATTTTTGAGAGGAGGAAAGGGAGAGAGAAAGAGAGGGAGAGAAACATCAATGTGTGGTTGCCTTTCACATGTCCCTTACTGGGGGCTTAGCCTGTAAACCAGGCATGTGCCTTGACTGGGAATTGAACCAGCGACCCTTTGGTTCACAGGCCGGCACTCAGTACACTGAGCCACACCAGCCAGGGCAAAGAATTTTTATTTTTTATAAATAACAATTTATTGAGAACTTCTAAATATATGCATCTCCATTTTATTGTACATAACTTAAAGTCCTGCTTCTAAAATTAGGGTAACTACAGCCCCAGGGATATGTAGTGGAAGGCTATGGTGGGCAAAGTGCACAGGAGAGATCAGATCTTACAGGAATGATTTGAAGTGGTGGGATACAATGTAAAATCATGTATTGAAACAACTACAAACATCTTAGGGAAATAAAATAGAAAATAAATCCACACATTTTTAAAATCAAATATGTGGCTTCAAAGAAATTCTGAACTTACATATATCTTTATCTTCACCAATCTTAAAATAAAATTTAGCATTTCTACTGATGATCATTGTAGGCAGTAAACCCCAGTAATTTTAACAGAACCTATAACATTTTCACAGGTAGGAATCATAGATATTTCCAAACCCAATTCAGTTTTTAGAAGTGTCTGGAATTATCACTTCATTTACCACTACTTCAAAATTACTGGGTTTTTTAGCAGTCTTCTTGTGTATAAATGCTCTAGAGCAACTATGAGCTTAAACGTCTCATATTCTACATGGTTGCTCATGGTTGCTTCTCTGCTACTTCACATCTACCAAATTCTCTCTCCACTTCTTATAGAGAAAGCTGAGAACATCTGAAAACACTTAGGATTCTTTCAAAACTCATTTTTATCACAATAGCTTCCACGTTGAACATGAATTAACAATCATTTTCTTTTTTCATATAAGTTGTATTAAAGATGTTGATCTATTGATCTTTGGACAAAATATTTCAAATAAAATTGTATTTTAAAATCTTGTATAATTCTGGTGCTCCTTATAAGAAGCCTCCTGTATTTGTTCTGTAAAATGAAATATGCAAGCTGTCATTTCATTTGCAATAAGATATTTTTGTGAAACAGTGTTCTTAACCCTTGTAATAATCAAAACAAACAATTGGCCCTGGCCATTGCGGCTCAGTTGGTTGGAGCATCGTCCTGTAAACCGAAGGATTGAGGGTTTGATTCCCAGCCAGGGCATACACCTGGGTCGCAGGTTTGGCCTCTAGTTGGGACACATACAAGAAGAAACTGTTGAATGTTTCTCTGTCATATCCATGCTTCTCTCCCTATCTCCCTCCCTTCCCTTCTCTGTAGAATCAGTAAGCATATCCTTGGGTGAGAATAAAAAAAGCAGTCAGAATGGATTGCGTGTCTATTATGACATGCATATTGCCTTGTTGTCTTAAGGTGTGGATTTTATTATTATTTAGTTATGGCCAAGACAATGGATGAGGAGACAATTGCCACTGACAAGATATTTGGTTACTTTACTCTTCTGCTCAGGTTGCTGTAACAAAACACCACAGACTATGTGCTATAAGCGGTAGAAAATTTGTTTCTCACCGTTCTGGAGGCTGGAAGTCCATGTTTGAGGTGCCAGCAGGGCTAGTGTCCGGTGAGAGCTTTCCCCTTGGGGTGCAGACAGTCACCTCCTCATTGCGCACTCACACGGCTTTACTGCCTTACTTCCTTAGAGGCCCGATCTCCAAATACAGACACATTAGGGGTTAGGGCTTCAACATATGAATTCGGGGGCACAAACATTCAGTCCGTAACAGTTATGCTCACAGTCCCATGGGGTGTGGGTAGGGTGATAAGGGAAGCATTGGAGTCAGTCAGGAGGCAGGGAAGGTGAGTGGAACACTTGGACAAAGCCTTCTGTGGTGTCCTCAGGTACGGCGAGTTTAGGATTAGCCAGTTTGAATAAATACAGTGAACTCTGGGGTAGGGGTTGACCCTCTTTGTCTGGGGGCTGGCCCTGTGGTGATTAGGGCTGGTGGACTGTGGCCTTGATCATCCGAGTCCAATAGAGGCAGTGATTGGGTGTGAGCTGTGGACAATTGGTTTGCTATGAAAGGTATATAATTTATTATCTCTAGGAACAGGCTAGCCTCTCTAGGGTCAGCAGGGCCTCAGATGTCAAAGCATTAAATACAGAAATCAGAAAATAAAAAACAAATATAGAAACTAGTGGTTATTACACCTGTCAAAGTTTGCTTTACTTTTTAATGTTCTTATTCAAGCTAAGGAACAATGGCCTTCACACTAATGTTCCTTAAAATGCACAAACTAACTTTAACTTGCATGTATTTTCAACATACTTTCTCATTGTATATCTATCCCAAATTAGTTATTTATTGCTGTATAACAAGTTTCCCCTAAACTAGTGACTGAAAACAATAGACACTTATTATTTTACAGTATCTTTGGTCAGGAATTCAGGAAGCTTAGCCAGATGGTTCTGGATCAGGTTCTCTCATGAGGCCCTACTTAAGCTATCAGCCACAGCATCAGCCCCCTCCAGGATGACAGAGAAGAATCAGCTTCCAAGCTCACTTACCTCAGTTTCTGGCCAAGCAGGCCTCTCCACAGAGCTGCTACAGCACAAGGCAGCTGGCTTCCTGTGGCGTGAGTAATGACAGAGAGAAACACAGAGCCCAGCCAGTCTTTTTTAACCTAATCTCTAAAATGACATTCCATAATTTCTGCCATAATCCATTCATTAGAAGTGAGTGACTAGGTCCAGGCCAAACCCAAGCAGAAGGAATTACACAAGTGTGTGAATACCAGGATCATTGGGGATGGTGGAGTGGTCACGTTCAACACTGCCTATCACAACTGATGACTCTATTTCTTTTTTTTTAAGATTTTATTTATTTATTTTTAGAGAGAGGGGAAAGGAGGAAGAAAGAGAGGGAGAGAAACATTGATGCATAAGAGAAACATCAATTAGTTGTCTCTCACATGCACCCCAACGGGGAAGAGGCCCACAACCCAGGCATGTGCCTGACCAGGAATGGAGCCCGTGACTTTTTACTTTGTAGGACAATGCTCAACCAACCCACTGAGCCACACCAGTCAGGGCTGATAACTATATTTTAATACAATTGCTTTCCTTTGTATTCTATGTTTCTGTTTTGGGGTTTTGGTTTTGTTTTTTGTTTGTTTTTTTTGTTTGTTTTTTGTTTGTTTGTTTGTGTTTTTTTTTTTTGCATTTAAACCATTATTCTAAGAAGGGGTCTGAAGGCTTCTCCAACTAAAGAGAGCACAGATAGGTTAAGTATCCCAGTTCTAGTGCTAGACAGATCTGAATTCAAACTCTGCTCACCTAGCAGCCATGTAGATCTTGGGCAATGACTTCACCTTTGCAAGCATTGGTTAGCATGCCTCACAGTTGTGTTGTAGACATTAAAGAAGATCATGCATATAAAACATTAACATTATGAGTAATAGTTTATTGGGCCCAAAAATCAGAGCAGTGGTTTTTGCTGGGATAGAAAGGGGATTGACTGGAAAGTGACATGAGACAATTTTTTGTGGCAATGGAAATGTTCCGTATTTTAACTGGTGTGCACTTTGCATAGGTTTACGTATTTGATAACATGTGCATTTGACTATAGCTACATAGTTATATTCCAATAAAATTTAAACTTGACCTAAAGGGAAAAGAAACATTAACATTCTGCCAAGTTATTTTAAGCACCCAATAAATGGTAGCTAAGACCAATATAGAAGAGAATGTGCCTGAATTTCACACATATGTATAGTTTTCTATTTCATATAATTGCAAAGCCCAGGAATGGTTGGGTGTTATAGTCTTTCCCCCTGCTGAATACCTTAAATACCTTAAGGAAAGTACCTATGTGGTAATGCCCAATGTGTTTGTACCTGCTCCCTCACCAAAAAGCACAATATAAAGTAACAAGTATTATTGTACCCAGAAGTATTGACACAAATGAAGTCAGCATAAGGACCAAATGCTGGGTTCACATGGGAGAGGACACGTAACTCAAAATGTCTCACACTGACAGACTCTCAAGCCTGACACTCAACAGAACACCTGCCAGGCAGGACATAGGTAAATAGTGAAAGCTGAAGTAGAGGAAGAGCAAAACCCCCTTTAATCTTTCCAACTAGGTGTTCCTTTCTGCCAATGCATTTCAAAAGGTAAGAGGCAGGGAAGGGACCAAAGTTACCCTATTTTTGTGTGATCTGTTTGTGAAATTCTTTTAACAGAGGGATGCAGTTTTGAAGAATCCAGTAACAAATCAGAGACAAGGTAGAGTCAGGAATGGTTTGCCACCTCCATTTGTTTGTTCCTGTGAGTCTGAAGACCAGGAAGATGGGACATGGAAGAGATGGGCCAGCATCTTGCACGCTCTGACCCGGAACCTGGACACAGGTAGAAATGGCTGGTTCAGCTTCATCAGAGAAAGCATCTGTCCCAGCTGGTGTCCCTTGTCAAGTGCAGCCACAACTCCTCAGCACACACACAGCAAGTCACAGCACGTGTTATAGAGAGAGGCAGCATCTGTCACCAGCCACAGAGATGTAAACACATGAGCATGTTAGTTAGACTTCCCAGATAACATGACAGGAAACCAAAATCACGTTGTTCCTTTCCACTCCACCCTCATCCCCTGCAAGTTCATTGTCTATTACCAGACAAATTTTTCCAAAACCATACCAGAGAATTTGATTTGAAGTATCTTGATTAGCACTGGAGTTAAAATTAAGCCACTCAGGCAAAGGGTTTATGGGATTTCTCTGTATTATTTCTTACAATGGCACATGAATTTACAATTATCTCAATTTTTTTAAAAAGGTGTACTATGACAAGAAGAAAGAAAGAAACTTCACTCCTCCACAAAAAAAGTCCCAACTGAAAATGAACTTTTTGGTTAGACAAACTTCCTCACTCAAGCACTAGCTATATATAGATGTCATTTGGTACTTAGTAGATGGTCATGAAACAGAAAATTACAGCTGTTTCTGTCTTCTCCTTTCCCTTTACCAAAACCAACAAGTTCCTTAACAGCACCTGTAAGCATATATATGTCTGGCTGTATAAACAGGAACTGGTGAAAATTGTTTGCTCCAGAGAGGAGAGCTGGAAAGCACCCAGGAGAAAGAGGAAGATTCACCATTTATGACAGATCCTTTTGGACTTTTGGATTTTATATAGTGTGTGTGTATTAGTCCAAAAATATAATTCCCCAAATCTTACATATCCTTTAAAGGTCTGACACAAACATAACCTTCTCTATGAGCTTTTCCCATCCTACCAGTTGGAATTCATCCCTTCCTGTGTTTTCCATTGAGTAGTGGTTCTCTGTTGAAAAACTTGACAGCTTTCTAAAAAAAACACCAATGCTCAGCCCCCTTCCTGACCCCAGACCAATTCATTGAGAATCTCGGAGCGGAGGTGGGCAATATGAGTGCTTTTAAAAAACTCCTCTGGTAATAATGTGTGCTCGGGATTCAGAACTTCTATACTGGCACTTTATGAAGCCACAATTCAAGCCATCACCCTAAAAGTAAACCACATTTTTTAAACATGTTTACACCTTTTATGTCATTTTGTCTTAAGAACAATTCTGTGAGCTGGGCATCACTGCCCAGAAGAGGAAAGGCAGTTGAAGTTCTAGGAGTTACCAAAGGTCCCTTGAACTTTGCAGTTCTGTTTCTCTTTGTGTTTGGCCATCCCCTCCCTGAGAAGAAAACCAATTTTATGTCACCCACCCATATCTTAGCATAGCCCTTTACACACAGGTGGGGTTCAACCACAATTTATCAGCAAAGTGAAAAATGAGTAGTCCAGCAGGGTGGCAGGAAGTGCTTCTCAGTCACCCAGAGATCTTGGGTGGCTTACCCTCCCAAGAGGGTTTCCACATTATGAGTAAGAGTTTATTTACCTTATCTCTAACCACTTGTTTACCCCTATCAAAATCATTTCAGTTGCATATTCAAAATACAGGTACCCAGGCCCTGTCTTTACAGAACCAGGAGCTTTGGAATAACATTAAAGATAACCTATTTTTGTTTTTTGTATTTTGTCTGTTTGTGGTAATAAACCATACACAACATAAAGTTCACCATCTTAACCATTTTTAAATGTACAATTGAGTGTGGCATTAAATACATTCACATTGTTCTGCAGCCATCATCACCACCCATCTTCAGAACTTTTCATCTTCTAAAATTGAAAGCCTGTATCAATTAAAGAGTAACTCCCCATTACCCTCTCTTCAAGTCCCTGGCAACCTACTTTCTTGTCTCTGGGTTTGACCACATTAGACACCTCACATAAGTGGAATCATGCAGTATTTGCTTTTTTCTGACTGGCTTACTTCACTTAGCATAATGTCTTCAGGGTTCATCCACACTGTACCATATAACATGATTTCTTTTTTTAAGACTGAATAATATTTTATTTTATGCATATGCCACCTTTTGCTTACACATTCATCCATTGAAGGACATCTAGGTTGCTTCCACTTCTTGGCTATTGTCAATAATCTACAATAAATATGGATATGAAAATATCTCTTTGAGATCCTGTTTTCAATTTTTAAAAATATGTATACCGAGATTTCCAACCAATATGGACACATAGGTAGATACCTTTACCTCCTCACACAACCAAAAGAAGGAAAACAACAAATTTAAAAACAAAAATAACAGAACTGCCAGAAAATGGAAGTGTGTGGAAGTCTGACAACCAAGGAGTTAAAGAAGAAACATTCATTGAGACTGGCAGGAGGGGTGGAGATGGGCAGCCAGAGCAGAGAGGACACACTGCAAGGCAGCAGCTGGCAGAGCGGGCAGTCCCACATTTGTGTGCAGATAAATTGGGAGGAACAACTGGGGATCGAGAAAGACAACACAACCCAGGGTTCTAACACAGGGAAATAAAGCCTCAAAACCTCTGGCTGTAAAAACCTTTGGGGGTTGTGGCAGCAGGAGAAACTCCCAGTCTCACAGGAGAGTTCATTGGAGAAACCCACAGAGTCCTAGAATGTACCAAACCCACCTACCTGGTTATCTGCACCAGAAGGGCCCAACTTGCTTATGGGTAGAGGGGCAAGTGACTGAAAGCAGGGCAAGCACTGAGCAAGCAGCATTGCTCCCTTTCAGACCCCTCCCCCACATGCAGTTTCACAAAGAAGCCACATGGGTGCCCTGTCCTGGTAGAATATCTAAGGCTCTGCCCCTTACAACATAACAGGAGCACTGAGACAAAAAGTATGAACCAAATGAAAGAAAAGATTAAAGCCCCAAATATAGAACAAAGCAATGAAGAGATAGCCAATCTATCAGAGGCATAGTTCAAAACACTGGCAATCAGGATGCTCACAGAAATGGTTGAGCATGGTGGCAAAATAGAGGAAAAAGTGAAGGCTATGCAATTGAATAAAGGAAAATGCACAGGGAACCAACAGTAAAGAAAAGGAAGCCAGAACTCAAAGCAATAATTTAGAATAAAAGGAAGAAATAAACATCCAAGTGAAACAGAAAGAAGAAGCAAGAATTCAAAAAAAATGAAGAGAAGCTTAGGAACCTCTGGGACAACTTTAAATGTTCCAATATCCAAACTATAGGGGTGCCAGAAGGAGAAGGACAAAAGCAAGAAATTGAAAACTTATTTGAACAAATAATAAAGGAAAACTCTCCCAATCTGGCAAAGGAAATAGACTTCCAGGAAGTCCAGGAAGCTCAGAGAGTCCCAAAGAAGGTGGACCCAAGGAGGAACACACAAAGCACATCATCATTAAGTTACCCAAGATTACAGATGAAGAGAGAATCTTAAAAGCAGCAAGAGAAAAGGAGAGAGTTACCTATAAAAGAGTTCCCATAAGACTACCAGCTGATTTTTCAAAAGAAATCTTACAGGGAAGAAGAAGCTGGGAAAAAGTATTCAAAATCATGAAAGGCAGGAACCTGCATCCAAGATTACTCTAACCCAGCAAAACTATCATTTAGAATAGAAGGGTAGATAAAGTACTTCCCAGATAAGGTCAAATTAAAGGAATTCATCATCCCCAAGCCCATATTATATGAAATGTTAAAGGGACTTGTCTAAGACAAAGAAGATCAAAACTATGAACAGTAAAATGACAACAAACTCACAACTATCAACAACTGAACCTAAAAACACAAAGGCAAAAACTAAACAAACAAAGCAAACAAGCAGAACAGGAACAAAATCACAGAAATGGAGGTCACATGGAGGGTTATGAGCAGGGAGAGGGTGGGGGGAGATTAGGGAAAAGTTGCAGGGAATAAGAAGCATAAGTGGTAGGCAAAAAAATAGACAGGGGGATGTTAAGAATAGTATAGGAAATGAAGAAGCCAAAGAACTTATATGTATGACCCATGGACATGAACTAAGGTAGGAGGAATGCTGGGTGGGGGGGGGATGCTGTGAGGAGGGCAATAAAGAGGAGAGAAAAATGGAACGACTGTAATAGCATAATCAATAAAATATATTTTTTAAAAATATGTATACCCAAAAGTAGGATTGCTGGATGATATGGTAACTCTATTTGTAATTTTTGGAGGAACTTCCATACTGCTTTTTATAGTGACCAAACCATTCCTCTTACATTCTCGCCAACAACATGCAAGTGTTCCAGTTTTTCCACATCCCTGTCAGCACCAGTTATTTATTCCTTCCTTCCTTCCTTCGTTCATTTTCTTCCTTCCTTCCTTCCTTTCTTTTTTCTTTCTCTTTTTTTGATAGCAGCCATTCTAGTAGATGTAAAATAATATCTTATTTGGCTTATATTTGCATTTCCCTAATGATTAGTGATGTAGAGCACCTTTCATATGCCTATTGACTAGTTTTACATCTTTTTCGGAGAAATGTCTATTCAAGTCCTTTGTCCATTCTTGAATCAGGTTGTTTGGGTTTTTGTTGTTGAGTTGTAGGAGTTCTTTATATACTCTAGATATTAACCCCTTATCAGATTATGATTTACAAATATTTTCTCCCAATTCCATTGTCTTTTTATTTTGTTGTTTCCTCTGCTGCACAGAAGTTTTAAAATTTTATATATTCACAATTATCTTTTTTTTTTGTTGCCTATGCTTTTGGAATCAAATCAAGAAATCATTACCAAATACAATATGATAATGTTTGACATTGTGTTTTCTTATACAAGTTTTATAGCTTCAGGTTTCACCTTTAGGTCTTTAATCCATTTTGAGTTAATTTTTGTATATGTTGTAAGGTGAGGGCTTAAACTTCATTCTTTTGCATGTAGATATTCAATTTTTCCAGCAGCATTTATTTTTTTTTCCTGTAATAACCACTTTATTCACCCTTATTTCCTTATAGGTTTGGGAAAAGAAAATCTATTCCATCCGAGTGCACTGTGTGGCGCTTGCATGTTCTCCCCTTGTCTGGGTCCCCCACTCCCACCCCTGGGAGCCAGGTGTCTTCCCACATCCTAAAGGCAGGCGGGTAAGAGTCCATGTCTGCATTGCCTGGGTGGGCCCTGTGATAGAAGGGCCTTCCGTCCAGGGCAGGCTCCCACGTTGTGCTCAGGCAAGCCCATCACCCACAAGCCTTCACTGGAATAAACAGGTTGGAAAATAATCTCCCCTGCTTTCATTCATTCCTTAAATGTGTGTGGCTCACATTTATTTCAGCGTTTAATATCAGAAGTGTTGGGTGATGTTTTTGTAACCAGAAATAAGCCATAGGAACCAGAAACTTAACTCTTGTCTGTATAAATTAGCCTATGGCAAACTTCTGTCGCAGTACCCAGCACCTATAGATGGCGTTAAGAGAGGTTTTACTGTAATTTATTGAGAACCTGCCCTCCCT
>PVKU01017220.1:0-12123 GCA_004027475.1 Anoura caudifer | reverse complement strand
GAAATAGACTTCCAGGAAGCTCAGAGAGTCCCAAAGAAGTTGGACCCGAGGAGGAACACACCAAGGCACATCATAATTACATTAGCCAAGATTAAAATGAAGGAGAGAATCCTAGAAGCAGCAAGAGAAAAGGAGACAGTTACCTAACAAGGAGTTCCCATCAGACTGTCAGCTGATTTCTCAAAAGAGACCTTGCAGGCAAGAAGGGGCTGGAAAGAAGTATTCCAAGTCATGAAAGGCAAGGACCTACATCCAAGATTGCTCTATCCAGCAAAACTTTCATTTAGAATGGAAGGGCAGATAAAGTGCTTCTCAGATAAGGTCAAGTTAAAGGAGTTCATCATCACCAAGCCCTTATTTTATGAAATGTTAAAGGGACTTACCTAAGAAAAAGAAGATAAAAAATATGAACAGTAAAAAAACAGCAGACTCACAGGTATTAACAACCAGACCTAAAGCAAAAGCCAACTAAGCAAATCACTACAACAGGAGCAGAAACACAGAAATGGAGATCACATGGAGGGTTAGCAATAGGGGAGTGGGAGGAGAAGAGAGGGGGACAAGGTACATAGAACAAGTAGCACAGATGGTGGGTAGAAAGTAGACAGGGGGAGGGCAAGAGTAGTATGGGAAATGTAGAAGCTAAAGAACTTATGACACATGGGTATGAACTAATGGGGTGTATGTGGGTAGGGGGGGTGTGCATGATGGAGGGGAATGAAGGGGGGAAATGGGACAACTGTAATAACATAATCAATAAAATATATTAAAAAAACAAAAACAAACAAGCTGAACCAAAACAGAATCATAGATACAGAGAACATTTTGATGGTGCCAGATGGGAGAGGAGATTGGGAGCATGGGAGAAAGAGGTGAAGGGTTTAAGAAGTACAAATTGGTTGTTATAGAATAGCCATGGGATATAAAGTACAGCATAGGGGACAGAGTAGCCAAAGAACAAATATACATGACCCATGGACATATATAATGGTGTGGGGATGGCCTGAGGGACAGGGCAGGAGGGCTGGTTGGTAGGGGACAAGAGAAAATTTGGGACAACTGTAATAGCATCAACTATAAAATATAATTAAAAGGAAGAGCCCTTTTTGGTATGGCTCAGTTTATCGAGTGCTGGCCCGAGAACTGAAAGGTTACCATTTGATTCCTGGTCAGGGTACATGCCTGGGTTGAGGGCCAAGTCTCCAGTTAGTTGCGGGTGTGTGAGAGGCAACCAATGGATGTTTCTCTCCCTCTCTCCTCCCTTCCCCTCTCTCTAAAAACAAATAAAATCTATTTTTTTTTAAAAAGAATAATACTTTATTCAGTGCAAAATAACTCAATTGTGATACAGCATGGCTGTGACAAAAACCACAGCTTGAGGTGGACCCTGGGGCGAGGCCCCTCCCTGGCTAGACAGTTCTGCTCTGCTCCAGCAAGGTATCTTCACATTTTAGCTCCAACCAGGAAAACACACTCTTGGCTGCAAAGGGAGCTCTCAGTCAGAAGGAAGCTGACTTATGTAGACATAAGTTCCTGCCCTTAGTTCCTCAGTGCCCCGTTCTCATGCAAAAGAGGACTCCAAATCCTCACAGTTTGATTGGTCTAAAAGGCACTGTCTAACTGATCAGAATGGTCCAACTTTGATTGGCCTGGGAATAAGCTAATAGGGGATATAGCTGCACAGCTGTGATTAGATGGGGAAAGTGTCAGTCCTATTAGTTGAAATAGGACTCCAGGACTCCTCTATAAGGGCCGGTTCAGATGGTAGAAACACAATACAGGCAGGCAGTTCAGTGCAGGCTTCTCCCTGAGATGAAGTTTGTGTGAGAGACCCCTGTGTAGAAATGGCTGCTAGGGTCGGTTTTTGTTTTAGTTTATTTTGAGCCCAGTTAAGCCACCAGGAGTCCTTCTCAGTAGGTACCTGCTTTTTCAGGGTCTACGAACACTCCGCATTATCAGAAAGATGACAATCTTTCCCAGAGAGGATTTTACTAAAGTTATTGAAATATTAATAACTGTTTTATCATCAATTATCTTATCATCATTAGCTATACTCACAGCCTTAACAACTTATGTCACTTCTCTTGCTGTCCCTTCTGTCCTACTTCACCTCTATGGCTGGCTGCCAGTTCCTAATCTTTTTTTCTGCCCGTCTTCCATTGTCTTTTTTATCCAAAACATATTGACTTGAAATAGAAACTTTTATAGCTTTCTCTTTTTTAGTTTCAGCCTGTGTTCACTCAGGCCTGCTATATAACCAGTACTTAACACTGTTTTCCCTCCCTGATTAAAAGGAACTGAGTTAATGCCTCTGTGGTCACTGGGTAGTGAGGCTATTTTGGGCTCAGAGGGCTGGGGGTAGGGTTAGGCTGAGGAGGTAGCTGAAATCAGTTCCATGTCTAAAGCTAATCTTTGGTTTCAAGTATCATAATCATTGAAATGTAATTCTCGTTAGGAATAGAATTAATATGTATACCCAACATATCATCTGGTTGTTAATTATTTGAAATAACTCTAAGAAAAAAAATCAATGATTTAGAAGGAACAGGATTTCTTTTTCACCCTTGGTTCCACATTTTAAAAATTAAATTGTCTGCATTTTGAATTAGGCAAAAAGGTTAAGAAAGGTCACTTTTTCTCCTTTGTATCTTGAAAACAAACCAATTTTTCAGTCTGTAAATTTCAGATATTATAGTCCTGAAATCATCATGATATAACTGAAAACAATTCTGCCAGATTAACGGTAGACAGGAGTGGAAAAAAAAAAAACAGCTATGACTATCAGAAAACAGAAATACTTATCTGAAATAACAGATAACCTTGGGAAGTTATTAGCTGTAAGTTTTAACACCACAGAACTTTGGATATAAGGAAGGAGTGTGCACGGCGAATACACAGGTTAAGGAAAGCATTTATCAATTCAGAGTAACAAATTGACCACTCATGGAGCACAAACTACGAGGTCTACCAGAGCCATTTAATTTAATGAAGTTACTCAAGATGCCCCCTTTCTTAGAGCATCTTGGAATCAGATGGAAGAAGATGGATTAACATCATCTTTATCAAATCTTTGCAAAGGGTATGCTGATAGAAAAGCTTTGCATGGTGAATGGAAGAGATATCACAGAAGTGAATAACTGATTCTTATAATACTTAGATCTTGAATTAAGTTAGGTCTTGATCGGCTTCCAACCAGTGGACTCGGCAATAATTTTTTGGTTCTTCTATCATTTTTTTCTTGCATTCCTCTAGATTTCACATATTCTTAATTTGTTTTACAGGTTGCCGTTTTTCCTTTGGAATAAGCAAAAGGAGATCAAAAGGAATTAATAAATGTTAAAATAGCTTGGTTTTAAGGTTTTGGTGTCTAACATCAAGACATTTTCACAGAACATAGTGTTCTTAAATTAGGGTTAAAATGAAACTTTCCGTTAGGATAATGCAGAGAAGGACATTCTTTCAGGAAAAAGAAAGAACCCTAGGCTTGCCTCTACCAGGCGTCTTCTCTCAGGCACTGAGATGTTGACCATCCAACAAATGAGGACAGGCAGAAAGAGACTTCAAAAGTCACAAATATGATTGCTAATTTTTAGCAAGTCTGGCAATGAGATCTTTCCATTCTCCCCTCTTCTTTGTGATGTATGTGGGAGTGAGTAGTTGCAATAGTGATTCTGGCTGTTGTCTAAAAAAGTTCTGACACAAGGCCTCAGTGTTACATATCACATACATCCCACAGTCATAGCTGTTTTGTTGAGCAGGGGCTTTCTCTTCCACAAAGGCCAGTTTGTTCCCTTTTCTGCCTAAGAAAGCCTCCAATTTCTCAGCTACCTGCTTTGCATGGACTGAGTTGCTCCTGCTATGGGAATCATAATGAAAAAAGCTATTTTTATCTTGGAGATAAACCAGCAAACTCCAGTGGGTTCCCCCAGCAGCCTGGTTGGAATTATCATTGATGGCTAAAAATACAACTTGCTTGTGGGGGAGGCCCAGGGGTTCAAGGAACATGGCAATCTCTGCTGGGTTGCTAGTGCACTTGATGAACTGGGTGACTTCAGGACTGATGAAGCAGACTCTGTCAGAGCAGTCGTGAAACTGACTGTTGGCAAAGTACTCGAAGGCAAACCCAATAATATGGTCATTGAGCCAGCTTGGAGGATCTAATAGTGAGACATCTGATTGCCGCAGTAGACTGTCCATGTAACTCAAGACTACAGGGTCCATCTCGTATTGACCAAGGCTGCTCAGAAATTCCAGAAGCTGAAAGAGAGGCAGAAGACAACATTTACTGTTGAATATGATGCCTGGCTATCAAATGGGGATAATATGTAATACCTACCTTCATGGGGTTTTGGTAAAGATTAAATACAATTTTAAACTGTTTGACAACAATGCCTGGCTAAGAGTAAACTTTCAGGAAACTAGGATAAGTGCTTTATGTTAACAATTAGGTAGAATAAAAACTTTGGAAATTTTCCCATGCTGAAATAGTAAGCATGGATTTTTAATTTCCTTTTTAAGTATAGAGACTGGTAAAAATTACAACTAATGTTTCACCAAATTCCGTGGCATTAACCATATATTTGACCCTTTAATGAATATGCATGATAACAATGGCAAATTACTTTTATATTAATGATAAATTTTCAAAGAGTCTAAAAAATGTTACTAATTACCAAGGGAAATAGTTTCCATTTCAACATTAATTTTCAAGAGATAAGATAAAATATTGCTTCCTCATTCCATAATGTAAAGTGACAGTGATTAGAGTTGTAGTTAAAAAGAACTGTAATTTCAAGAAGAGAAAATCATGAGAGTAACAGAAGTGCAATTAATTCCTGATTCTGCCCAGCCAAGTGCATGAGTGATGTATCTTTGCCTGTTTCCCATCTTTAACCTCAAGGGGTAAGATAATGACTATGTAATGCTTATAACGTTAAGTTACAGCTTCTTTTGTTGCTGATAGGCACTGTGGCACAGGAATCAGGAGGCCTGGGTTTAGCCCTGTTTCTACCACTGATTTGCTGGTATCATTTAAGCAAGTCTTTTAAGCGATTTGTCTTTGTTATGTGTAAAAACATCTGTGAAAAGGGCATATATCTCCTTTGCATGTTTCAGAGTATTTGTAGAAAAGGCCAAATGATTTTGTTTGAAGATATTAAAAGAGCACTAAATGTTGTACAAATAATATTTATGTCATTAATTGCTTTTATTACTAAGATGATCAGACAATTTGGATAGAGCTCCAAACCAATGAAAGCAAATGAAGTTTAGAAACAAATATGCATTCATACAGGGGTGGGCAAAAGTAGGTTTACAGTTGTTTACAGAAGGTTTATTTGTTAATTATTGTATTATTTCCATATGAACTGTAAACCTACTTTGCCCACCCTGTGTTATCTTGTCCAAACAAAAGCATGACTTAGAGTAAGGGCAAGATAAGTAGTATAAGATTAATATGCTCATGATCATCTGAGGTAAGGTACTAACAAAGACAGTAAGTCTGATAGGTGATAAAGTAACAATATTTGAGCCTAACAGGGAGCTCATTGCTGTACACTGACTTGGCAGCATAACAATATTTCTAAAAATCACAAAGCAATAAATTGTCACATGCAGATTGACACTACAGAGCAATGCATATTGTTAGAAAATAATACTGCTGAGAAAGACTGAGTTAAAATTATGACATCAATTTAATCAATTCTGGCTATTAGGTCAGCTATTTTATCACTTGCTTACACTATTAAAACAATAAAATTTTGTGGCACAACCATTTTCATGTAATCAAAACCCTGCAAAAACCTATATAAAAATAAATATACAGTAAATAAAGTAAATGAACTAAGAAGGACCAAAGAGGGTTTTATGTGCACACAGTATATCATAATGTGAAGTACTTCAGAAACAATACAAGGCTGTTTATGAGTGTGTATCTATCTGTCTACAAACTGAGACGGCATGAACTACGATTTTCTCAAGAAGAAAGAATAATTTCAACAGAGACGTAACCTGGAGCCAGGAACAAAGTTAATGAGGCAGGAGCCCATTTGTGATGGGTGGGCCAAGAATTTGGCTCTAAGGTGTCTGGCAGTGAACCAGAGAGCATTAAGTTAAATATTCACAATGGCCGTAAGGTAAAAACAAAGCAATTGCTCAGGAGAGCTAAAAGCTTTAGATCAGTTTTCGCTCAAGAAATTTTCATAGAAAACATGGTGTATTATAATGAATAATGTTCTCCAATATCTTTATAATAGATGAAATTGTTTCAGAGGATTGTTTTTTCTAATGATCCTTGATACTAGCATGATGGCAAATGAACAAAGGGCAATCTATATGGACAGTAGGTGCTCATCTTGCTGCTGATCTGACTTGAGAGTACACGAACATGGAAAGGGAATGACTGCATGGGTACTAAGCAAGGCTCCCTCAATCACTCTCCTATGCCATCAATGGACACTGTGTAGTGGTATTGCCAGGTGGTACTGCCTAGCGAATACCTAGACCTGTTCTCTATGCTGCCAGCTGGAAATCAGATCCACATCTTAACAGCCAACCCAACCAGGGATAGGAGCCTACAAGAAGAATGCCTGAATAGACAGGCACCTTATTCTGGAGGGCGTATCCAGAGTCAGAGTTGTGATTTTCTTCAAGATATAGTTGTGTTTTATCTGTTTAATTTTGAAAACATCCAACACACAGACAATGGTTCAATCAAGGACCTAATTTTATTGCACGCTGTATGGCTGCAACAGTTTAAACCCAACAATTCTAAAGCAAATAGAACTAAACTAGCCTTTGGAAAACCACCCTTGGCCAAGAAAAAGAACTCTAAACTTCACACGTGAAGACTTGTATTTTAGACTCAGTTCTGTCACTCATACAGTTCTGTGTGATCGTAAACTATTTAATTTCTTTAAACCTCAGTTTCCTCTTCTGAAAAGTGAGACTATGGAGACAAATACACAGGTTGTTGATGTAAAATGAAGAAACACAGGCAAGTAAAATTTAAAAGAAAATGTATTATTTCCAGATATCTATTGTGCCATTAGGAAATTCATATCACAATAATTGATTACTGTAATGAATTTAATACATGGTTATTGAATGTTTCCTTTGTGCCTAGGGGCTGGAAAATGAGAATGAAATAGTCATAGGTCCTACCTTTATGAGTTTAAGCTTATTATGAACACATAATTGATATATATGTACCTCTTTTAGTCTATAAACACCTCCTGTGTACCTAATATTAGGTATTGTGGGAGATACAAAAATGTATAAGGTGCCTTACACACAATGAGAGAACCCCGAAGGCACAAATAAAACATATGGGAATTCATAAGAAGGAGCAATCATTCCTGGCAAAGAGGGTGAAAGGGAAGGAGAGCTCAGATCAGGAAAGACTTCAAGGAGAAAGTGGCATGAAAGTGGGCTCTTGAAAGGCAAGTAGAGTTAGATGCATGAAGACTGGCATTAAGAAGGCAGAGAAGCATGGAAAGTGCCTTAACTGTGTAGTACAGTCTGTCTGGAATGAAGCATAAGTATGAGTGAAGGTGAGGGTTAAAGGAAGATTACTAGAAGCTAAGTGGTGATAGACTGAATTCCAGGTGAGTTTGGAATTTATACTGGAGGAAAAGGTCAGCCATGAATGACTAAGCCAGTGCTTTAGAAGATTAATGATTCAGCTATTGCATATAGGATTAAATGTTTGGGAGAGAAATTGGAGGTAGAGATCAATCAGATTTTTATTAAAAGTAAAAATAGGAGGACATGGCCTAAATCAGGGGAAGTGGTGGTAGGAATGGAGAAACAAGGAAGAAAAGATACTGTAGGCAGAGAATCAGTAAGTGATCAGAGAAGGGCAGACTGGATAGGAGAAAAAAAATTAAGAAATTATCATTCTAAGGGTTCTACTTGTGGTGACTGGGAGGACAATGATCTCATTCAACACCGCCCACCCCCCCAGGAAGGTAAACACACCAGACCCCTTTTTAAAAAAATTAATTTTTAGAGGGAGAGGGTAAGGGAGGAGAGAGAAATAGAAACATTGCTGTGAGAAAGATCCATTGGTTGCCTCCCAGAGGCTCCCCAACTAGGGATGAACCTGCCACCTTCTGGTGCACGGGACAATGCTCCTAACAACTGAGCCACTTGACCAGGGCAATGATCTCATTGTTAATGAGGCAAGGAAAAGGAGATGGAAGGGGATCTGGCAAAAGAACCAAAAATCGACCATCTAGAACCATCCCAGGGATATTTCCTTTCTATAAAGTGAGCACTGTGCTTGGAATATCTGAGGTAGAATAAATGTTTGCCAGAGGAGTGAAACGTTTTAAAAAAGGAACCAGAAAATACACAGTAAAAAAGACAAATAAGCCCACTTAAGATTTTTATATTGCCTGGAACATCCGATTTTTATATTGTTTTTGTCTGTTTCCCTCTGTTGATTAATAGTAAACTCCTTCAGAATTAAAAGACCAATGTACTTGGTTTTGGTGGATAGTAAGGAATATTGGGAGGGTGAACTGGGGAGACAATGACCTCCTCAGGGTTCTATTGGTAAAATCCTACAAAATATATTATAGTTCTATATTCTGGGGCAGGGAGGCTTTGGATCCAGGTTCTAACCTTGCCGCTTGCTATCTATATGACCTTGGGCAAGTTATTTGTCCTTTCTGGGCCTTGTTCTCGTCGTCTGTAAAATGAGGTAATAATAAAACCTGCCTCACAGGGTTAGGTGAATTAAAAATGAGGGAAAACAGTCTGCACAATGTCTACTATGAATCAGGCTCTCAAAAAAAAAGTCAGTTTCCTTCCTTGTTCCCTATATTTGGGGTAATAATAGATCTTAAAAATTTCTTGAAAATAAAGCATTTTTTGTTCCCATGAAGCCACAAAGTCATATCAAAGATAGATCTGGCCAGGGCACAACTCCATCCTCTTGTGCCTTACCTCTGGCATAAAAAGAGTGAATGCTAAACTGCAGAGAGAATGGTTCTCTCCACCTTAGTTAAGCAGTGATGTTAATGTGCTGTCAGTGTGCACAACCCTGTGATTCCTGGGTTTAGTTTATACCTTCCTACTTCTTTCGTGAAATGAAACTAATATTAAACCCATAGCATACAGCACTTCCTAGACAAAAGTTTAACAACAGAGACTATTTTTTCATATTAATCTTAAAATCCTTAAAATGCATACTACTTGAATTCATGTTTGTTATAGAAACAGAATTAAATAAAAAGTGATAAAAACTAACTTAAAGGGAAAATTTATAACTCCATAGGAGCTGCTATGATTTCCTGCTGATGTAAGGGAAGAAGCTGCTGGTTCAGCAGAAAAAAAACCAGGTTGGGAGTTGGAAAACTTGATATTGGCTCAGATCTTCAATTCACCTGTTGTTTGACTCTGGAAAAGTCATTAAACTTCTGGGTTTCTGGTTCATCACCTGGAATTTGGAGCAGATAAATAGTGATTCCAGCTGGGGGTACACATCAGAATCATATATGGGAATTTTAGACAGCATATATGATCTATTTCTGGGGTAGGGTCTGGGTACCTATATTTTTAACATGTTTCCAAGTGATCTGCTAATTTCAAAGTTTGTTATTGTTTTTTAAAAATCTTAAAAAAAAATCCTAGTTTTCTTGTCTAAGGGTCAATAAACTACTGCCCACAAGACTAAATCTGGCCTACTGTCTGGTTTGTAAATGGAGCTTTACTGGAACAAGGTCATGCTCATTCCTCCACATATTGGCCAGGACTGCTTTTGAGCTATGAGAACTGTTTAACCTGCAAAATGTAAAATATTTACTGTTTGGCCTCTTAAAGAAAAACTGTGCCAATCGCTACTATAGACCACTCACATGTAATCTATTGTAAACTTCTAGATTGAATTAATTTTAAGATTTTTAAAGGACTAATAAAGCATTGGGGCTATTTATCAAAATATCTTAAAGACATTTTCCAGGTAGAATAAGCTAACCTTTAACTACAGGTGTTACTGTTGGCTCTTTCAATCTGGATTTTTGATGAGAAAATGTTTAAAAATACTAATTATAGAGGGTATAAATAATAATTGTCTAGTTTATAGATGTACAACTAAATATTTATAAGATCAAAAATATACACGAGGCCCTGGCTGGTGTAGCTCAGTGGACTGAGTGCGGGCCTATGAATCAAAGGGTCCCTGGTTCGATTCCCAGTCAGGGCACACGCCTGGGTTGCGGGCCAGGTCCCTCAAGAGGCAACCACACATTGCTGTTTCTCTCCCTCTCGTTCTCCTTCCCTTTCCATCTCTCTAAAATAAATAAAATATTAAAAAAATGCATGATATTAATTAACAAGCATTTCATAAGGTGTCAATGTAAGAAATGTCCAAACCTATAGAGAATTTTTATGAGTTTATTTGAGCCAAACTGACTGCCAGGAACCCAAATCTCAAGGGATTGAGAAAATGCTCTGGAGAATGGCAATTTTGCATCTTACTTTATACATTAAAATCAAAGAAGACTTTAGAGGGTTACAGGAAATCCACCGGTGACTAGGGAGGTAAGAGAAAGCAAAGCAGGGTAGAAGGGGGATCTCTGGGATTGGATAAAAACTAAATGATAGACACGTACTTCTTTTATATTGGTGGGAATAGGTCAGTTAACAGTAAGAGGATAACAGTAACAATGAGGGATTTTGTGGACTCTGCTCTAATGCAGTGATTGTGCCCCAAGGGGTCTAGAAAAAGAAAATCACCCTGACTTTCCAAAGGGGTGTTGTTGGACATGCAAAAAGACAACAGGTCAGATAAGGTAAAGACAGACCTTTGACAGGAAAGATACCTAGTTTTAATTTCAAACCATCCTACATGGATACTTTTGATCTCTGACTTTGTAAGCCCACTATGCAGGCCTCCTCTGAGGTTGTCAGGTTCAGTAAGTGGCTCCTTTTTTGTCCACAAGGTATGAAACAAGTCAAATAGCTTCTGGGAACAGATGTCTGTTAAATGAGGTAGTGATCCAGTAGTAAGTTTGTCTGTTTGACCTTAGAGCATAATTGAAAAGCAGCAGCCGCCCTGGCTGGTGTAGCTCAGTGGATTGAGCGTGGGCCTGCGAACCAAGGGATCGTGGTTCGATTCCCAGTCAGGGCACATGCCTGGGTTGCGGGCCAGTTCCCTGCAAGGGACGCATGAGAGGCAACCATACATTGATATTTCTCTCCCTCTCTCCTCTTCTCTTCCCTTCCCCTCTAAAGATAAATAAATAAAATGTTTAAAAAAAAAAACTTAACAATAAAAAACTCATTAAAAAAAAAGCAGCAGCCAATGAATGCATAAGTGAAACAACTAATCAAAGTTTTTCTTTCAAAAATATATTTTATTATGTAATTACAGTTATCCCATTTCCCCCCTTCATTCCCCTCCACCATGCACAACCCCTCCCACCCACATCCCCCCACTTTAGTTCATGCCCATGTGTCATGAGTTCTTTAGCTTCTACATTTCCTATACTATTCTTTCCCATACTATATTCCCCCTATTTTCTACCTTACCATCTATGCTACTTATTCTCTGTACCTTTTCCTCCCTCTCTCCTCCTCCCACTACCCTGTTGCTAAACCTCCATGTGATCTCCATTTCTGTGGTTCTGTTCCTGTTCTAGTCGTTTGCTTAGCTGCTTTTGTTTTAGGTGTGCTTGTTAATAACCGTGAGTTTGCTGTCTTTTTACTGTTCATATTTTTTTATCTTTTTTCTTAGATAAGTCCCTTTAACACTTCCTATAATAAAGGCTTGGTGATGATGAACTCCTTTAACTTGACCTTATCTGAGAAGCACTTTATCTGCCCTTCCATTCTAAATGAAAGTTTTGCTGGATAGAGCAATCTTGGATGTAGGTCCTTGCCTTTCATGACTTGGAATACTTCTTTCCAGCCCCTTCTTTCCTGCAAGGTCTCTTTTGAGAAATCAGCTGACAGTCTGATGGGAACTCCTTGTTAGGTAACTGTCTCCTTTTCTCTTGCTGCTTCTAGGATTCTCTCCTTCATTTTAATCTTGGCTAATGTAATTATGATGTGCCTTGGTGTGTTCCTCCTCGGGTCCAACTTCTTTGGGACTCTCTGAGCTTCCTGGAAGTCTATTTC
>PVKU01017219.1:0-12125 GCA_004027475.1 Anoura caudifer | reverse complement strand
CTTTGGATTGGTGTTTCACGGTTTCCAGGATATAATCCTAGCAGTGGAATTGTTGGATCAAAAGGTAGGTCCATTTTTAGTTTTCTTAGAAAATTCCATACTGCTTTCCATAGTGGCTGTACCAGTCTGCAGTCCCACCAACAGTGTACTAGGGTCCCCTTTTCTCCACAACCTCTCCAACACTTGTTGTTTGTTGTTTATTCAGTCTTAAGTAAAATATTCTTATCCCCTGTGGTTTTATATTCTTAATGGCTTCAAGTAAAGATTTGCAAAAGTGAATCAACTTTCATAATCTTCCAATAGCCTTATTTTTCTCCAGTGGTCAATAAGTGATGGGTATTGCTTTACATAATGTATCAGCGAGTTATTTGTTGTTCTGGATATGCTACCAATGGAGGAACTGTGATTATGAAGATAAAGGAACTAATTTGAAAGTTACATGCTGTTTTTTAAAAAGAAATGTATATTATACGTAGGTTAAAAATAGATTGAAATGAATTGTAATGAGTTCAATAACTAAGGCAGGATATTATGAAGCTAGGAAAATATCTTGGCAAATGGAATAGAAAAACTGAGACAGATAGTTGAACAAATTGTTCAAGCAATTTACAGCCAGGTACAGATAGATGGTCACTAGAGTCTAAGGCCCCAGGCCTGACTGGGCAAAACTGGGAAAACAAAGACCTTGTCTCCAGGGTAACCTTTCTTCCCTAGAGATAACATTTAGGCCTCATTGTTTTTCAGATCTAGGCCCAGAAGGATAGCAAAACCAGGTGGGTGAAGCCAGGACCAACTGCAATGACTAAACTGCAATGGTCCTGCCCTGGTGCTGACCAATCAGCGGAGAACATGATCCTGAAAATGCACACCTGGAAAACTGATAAGTATTCTATTGAAACCCTCCCCTAGGATTCCCTCCTGCAAGAGAGAGATAAAAGCCTCATGACAAAGGACCCAGACAAGCTCTCCCTCTGGGGAGCAGCCTGCACCATTCCCTTTCCCTTCATCTACCCCACTCTTTCTTCACAGGCACGGTCTCCCAAACTCTAAGGCAAAGGCAGCAATAGCTTATCCCAGGCTGATCCCCTGAACCTGGCCCCAAAGTCCCCTTTTCTCTGACTTCCCAGTGAGTTCAGGCAGCCCAGCCCAGGCTGTCTGTTGCTTCTCCTACCCTAAGCCCCTCCTTGTTTTGCTGTCCTGGGCCTTAATAATAGATGTACCCCCTCAGAGTCACCCAGACCCATTCTGTGAAATCTCTTCTACAGGAAATCAAGAATCTACATGCTTCTGGCTGGCCCTAGGCAAACCAGCTCAGGGTCAGGCTGCTGTCTGTCAAATTAACCACTCTATAAATTTGTAGGTAAATTTTATTTTTCTTTGTATTCTAATACTATTTTCATTCATTTGAATAACATTTGCTTAAAGAGAAACTGGATGCAATCTTTCTGATGAACTTGGAATAAAATATCGAGAGTGTTATCTTTGACATTTGCTAGTCAAGTGACTTAAGTAGAAAGTCACGTTTTAAATATTTATTAAAATTTTTAATACACTAACAACCTGAGATAAATTCCTGCCTCAGTTATGACATTATAAAAAATTATCTTTCTTTTACTTTCTTTTTTAAAAAAATTCATGCCATTTTGGCACAGAGTTAAAAATATGTGTAGCCTAAGACTCATTGATTCCATTATTCGGAAATCCTGTGCACCAGGATACAAGTGCAAGTGTGTTGACATTAGTGCTAAGCGCAGTTCTCCCACGCTGGGAACTATTCATATGCCAATCAACAAAACAGACAAACGTGTTGACTCACAGTTCTTTAGTGGAATTTTCACAATAAGAATAATTAAACTACAGATATAAAGATTAACAAGTATACATCTCTATATTTTAATGCCAGTTTCCTCATGTATAAAATGAAAGAGTATTGCTAGAATACATTTTTTCATGAGACTTTAAAAAAATCATAGAACACTTGATTAAACTAATGCAAAGACTTATTTGCCAGTTACATAGGTATATTTTTAGAAAGACAAAATGCCTTAATGGGTCCATTAAATATCCTATTTTAAAAGTGTAGAACATTAAAAATACTTTAAAATCCTATAATTTACTGAAAAGAAATAGGAACTTATTCTTCTTGTTTGCATTCAGGAAAACTGGAACTGATTTCACAAATATTCTTTTACTCTTCTTGCTTCTGTTCAAGTGTCCTTACTGCTCTGATGTTAAGCTCTTTCCAATTCAGTCAAATGTTAATCATTTTCTAGGAGTTCTTTATTTATTGAAAGCCTATCATATGCCCTAAATTTCCACCTGTACATTAAATAAACCTGAATCCAAAGGAGTTAATGTAATATTCCATTTTGATTTTGAATAATATTATATTTCCAGTAGCAGAACCATAATTCTCTTAAGATACTGATTTTAAATTGATCATGAGTCTAATAAAAGAGACAAGAGTTCTTAAAATGTAGCATGCATAATTGTTACAAATTTTCAGCATGTGAAAGACAGAATTTTAAAAAATACTAATTTTATTTAGTTCAAAATATTTCCAAGTGAGTATAAAGATGACTCTCCAGAAGAAGGAACTTGTTTCGCCTCAGGTATTTAATTTATGGAAAGGGACCCAGTGTTTTCTCAGAACCTTCAAGTATCCAGAGGTTTAACTAGTAGATTTTTCCTGTAAAGCATAATGATTGACATGATATTTCAAATAACAAGCTGGAAGTTGAAGCACCTCATCAGATGACCAAGTAATCAGTCAAGGTCTTAAATCTCTGCCAGGGGCAAACTGCATTCACGTGCCAATCATCTGTCCTGGTAAATCATTTTAGAGCCCAGATGCTACAAGCAGAGGACCTCGAGTATTGGGTGGCAACTCATATAATATTTCCCACTAATTTTGACATTTTTCTGGCAACTGACCAGCATTTTTTTCCTCTATCTTCACAAACTCCTTTGCATCCCAATCTCTCCTCAGGGAACTCACCTCCTTCTTTTAACCCCAGTCCTCTACTATTCTTTTGCAATGGAATGAAAAGTGCATTAAGAGCTTTAAGAAATGCAACAGTATAAAGTCTCCAGGTAATGAGAACGATGCAGTCATTACAAACTCAAGGACATATTTTCTGTTCCTGGAAATACATGGAAATAACTATATAACTTCCATGTTTTTTTATTTTCTATCACTTACTTTCCATTTCCTACCTCTCATGCATCCTTTCTCCAGATTAGCTGTCATCAACGCCAACAGGCATAAATAAAAATTCTCAGTGGCCTTGCTGCTAATTAAGTTTTGGAGGGGTGACCAGCTATGTGATATATTGATTCTGAAAATCTCTGTCATTAATTGATTCCTTGCAATATCATTTAAAAGCTATTTACTTTGCATGATTACTCCATAATTCAAACAAATTTCTTACTCTTACATATTAAAGTTGGTTCTACATGATTGAGATTATTAAAAATGTAAATGATAAAATATAAGGACATCTTTGAACATTATATAGTTTTAAATTGTAAGTTGTAAAATTTAGTCTAATAGATAAAATCCATAGAATAAATAAATATGAAATAATAAATATCTTTGTACCAAAATATATTATGCATTTGATTTTTTTATGTGACAGAATAAAACATTACAATAAAGTTCAGTCCACAAAAAATCCAGGATGATCTCCTGATCTCAATATTTTTCTACTTATTTCTGCAAAGTGCCTTTCACCACATAAGGCAACATCTTTACAGGTCATAAGGATTACTATATAGACTCCTTGGTGGCGATTCCTCCTACCACAGGAGCCAAGGACAAAAATCCAACTGCACTGTCTCCACTGCATTTCTGTAACTCCTTTACAGAAAGCATAGTTGTCTGATCTCCTTGCTTGCAGCCACCCTTCATTCCCCTCCCTTCAGCTCCCACAATTCAAAAGGGAGAGTTCCCTTACATCATTTTCTCCTTTCTACTTTCAGCCCTACTGTTAAGCCATTATGACGAGCAGGCGTATTCTCTCTGCACATTTGGAAAACTCTATTTTGTCATGCAAAAGAAAGAATGCAAGGGTAGAACTAGAGAGAGGTAAAACAAATTTTGAAAATTTTAAATACAATTGCATAGATCTCAAGATGATAATCTTCTGGATAACCCTATTTGGCATATAAGAGGTTGATTATTACCTTATTCCTTCTCTTTGATGTTTTTTTTTCTGTAAGAGATCCTCATGTTTCCTAAGCCATAATATGTCTTTCACCCATTGGGAAGAAGGTCAGATGATCCAGAGGCAAAAAGAAATGTACAAAAATAACTATCTAAATATTAATGGGTTAGAAAGCACATTCTCATCTATCATATAATGAGCAAAGGTAAAAATACATTATTGATATGATGTTACATATTAGAAGTGTCAAAAAGTTATTTAAAAACAGTTCTCCAGAATTAGAGACATAGGAAAGAGATCTAGATTAATTTTTTAAAAATTAATTATATATATGATTTAAATTGGAAACAAAATGTGAAAGAATTTTTAATAAAATAAAGAAAGGAGGAGCTCCTACCCTTTGTGACAGCATAAATGGAACTGGAGAGCATTATGCTAAGTGAAATAAGCCAGGAGGTGAAAGACAAATACCATATGATCTCACCTTTAACTGGAACCTAAACAACAAAATGAACAAGCAAGCAAAGTATACCCAAAGACATTGAAATTGAGAACAGCTGACAGTGACCAGAGGGGAGAGGAGAGGAGATAATGGAGGGAAAGGGGAAGGGTTTGCAGGAACAAGTACAAAGGACACATGGACAATAACAAGGAGGGGGTGGGAATAGGGGAAGGAGGTGGGGAGGGCTGGGGGGGTGGGGAGGGATGAGGGAGGAAAGGCAGAAAACTGTCCTTGAAAAACAAAAATGTTAAAGGAATTTTAATAAAATATTAGGTGAATTTCTGGATAAGAAATTAATCTGGAGAAGAGTAAAGGTTAAAATGAACTCTCTTAGCTACAAATATTTCAATAGTCTCCAGGCAATGTTTGTACAAAACAGAAAATGGTACTCCCTCTGGGAAAATGCAGCGCCATGGGATGCACCTTAAGAATACAGATGCATTTTTCTATTTTAAGAATAGAAAAATATACCTCTTTTTTTGGGCAGATGCAGTCATATTCCTGAGTTCACAGCTTGGCAGGCAGAGTGTGGGCTGGATTTCATCCCCCATGGGCCCTCAGCTGGAAA
This sequence comes from Anoura caudifer, assembly GCA_004027475.1. NCBI lineage: Eukaryota > Metazoa > Chordata > Mammalia > Chiroptera > Phyllostomidae > Anoura > Anoura caudifer. Next base: position 6,889 of record PVKU01017219.1, on the reverse strand, counting down.
CCCTTCTGAAGTCAATAAGCAGCAAAACCATATGAGGCATTCCTGCATGGATAATTCAATTGTTCAATATTCCCAGTTACACTACTGCAAATTGGCTGAAAAATGCAGTCTGTAGAGCCTCAAAATTCAAACTGTCAGTACTTATATTTGCAGTTGTTGAGTTTCAGTATAATATCACTTATAATTTTGTTAGTATTTCTTCTGTTTTCAAAAGGTTTATTGTTTTGTAGGCAAGAGCGACATCACACATTTTTTTCCTTCATGAAAGTTAGTTTTGTGCCAAGAATAAGGCACAGTAATATATCTAGGTGCAGTCAAAAGATGTTTCCTTATTTAGAGAGAATTTAAAAATAGTAAAAACAACTATAAGAATACACTATTTTTAAGTAATTTAACTGCACATCAGAACAAAGTTCAAGAATAATATCAGAAACAAGACATATCCAGCAGGAACAAAGTGAAATTCACAGCATTAGGATTCTTTCAAAGATTATCAGTCATGCAGACAGGAAAAGGAAATGCACAATGAGGGGGAAAGTCAATCCATCAAGACATAGACTTGACACAGATTCCTGCATTATAAGAAAAGTCATTAAAATAGTTATCAAAATATAATTCAAGGGTAGAGATATGGAAGATATAATTAAAAGATCAAAATCCAACATCTGAAGATGAAAACTATAATATCTGAGATGAAAAATTTCTCAATAGCTTAAATGCCATATCAATTATAAAGATATTAATAATCATGAGGACATTTCAATGGAAAGTATTCAAAATGAAATACAGAGAGAAATATTTAGAGAAATTAAAAGAACATCAGTAACTTGTAGGTCAACTGCAAACAGACAATTTATATGTAATTACCAACTTTCAGTGTTGGGAATAGGAGAGAAAAAAATTGAACAAATAATTGCCAGTAAATTTCCAAACATGATGGAAATTATAAACCCATATATCCAGGACCCTCAATAAACCCCAAGTACAAAAAATATAAACAAAGCTATACCAAGGCATGTCATTATAAAATTGCTCAAAATCATGATGAGAAAGTAAATAATAAGTGGGTAGCTATAATATATTAATTTAGATTTTTAGTTTCTGCTAGTGTGTGCTGGGAAACAGAAATCGTGAATGAGTTTGATTCACTGCTGGTGGGGATGTAAACTGGTAGAGCCACTATGGAAAACAGTATGAAGATTCATAAAAAAATTAAGAATAGAGTTACCATATGACCCAGCAATCCCCCTTCTGGGTACTACTCAAAAAGTTTAAAAACATTTATCACAAAGATATGTGCACCCAGTGTTCATGGCAGAATTATTCACGGTGACAGACATGGAAATAACTGAAGAAGCAGATTGGATAAAAAAGATGATTGATACATAATTGGATAAAAAAGATATGGTGCATATATCTGATGGAATACTACTCTGCTGTGGAAAAGATGAAATACTTCCATTTGCAAAAACATAGATGGATCTTGAAAATATCCTGCTAAGTGAAGTAAGTCAGAGAGAAAAATTCAAGAACCACGTGATTTCACTTATATGTGGGATACAAGTAAAAGCAACGAATGAACAAAAAGAGACAAACAAGTACTAATAGACACAGATAACACTATGGTGGTTACTAGGGGGAAAGAAGAGTGGGTGGTTACTGAAGGGTAGAGGGAGTCCAGTGTATGGTGACAAAAGGGGATTTGATTTTGGGCATTGGGCACACAAGTCAATACACAGATTATGTGTCATCAAATTGCATATTTGAAACCTATATGATTTTATTAATCAGTGTCACCTCAATAAACTTAATTAAAAAAAGAATAAGCATGGTTATAGTGGAAGAGGTAGTGAAAATTATTATAGTCTATGGAAAGAACAAAAACAACAAGCAATTAGAAAATATGGAATTAAGTTACACAAAGTGTCTTCATTCATATTAAAAAATTTACAAAAATAGTTATATTTTCAGAATATCACTTTGAACAAGGGTTAAATGTTGCCAGTGTTTAATGATTCTACAGAACATGATTCTTATAAATATTTTTTAGCCATGCAGAATCTTCCAATTTTTTGATAAAAGGCTCTCTGAAGAAGAAATTGTATTTAGAACATAAAAGTTGGCTCCAAAAAGCACATTTAACTTTCTGGGTGTGGGATTTACTTGAACTGATGCTCTGGTACAATAGTTTTAGTTGAAGCAACAAATGTATCTGAAGCATTAGAATATATAATAGAAGAAAATTGGATGTTGTACCCATTTTGTTGTTATGGGGATTTTGCTGTGAGACACCTCAGATGTTACTTTTTGGCTAATGGTTGTTAATTTTTTGCTTTGCTCAGAAGTTTACGTTATGATTCTGGACATGTCTCAAATTTACTATGCAAGCATCTGGCCTCATTCAGCTAAACAGACAATGTAAATGGACTTCCTTCCTAACAAAGTGATATGTTAAAATGACAGTTCACAGGGTTTGGGAATTCTTCATGAACAGCGCTGCCTTTCCCAGGCAGTGCGATGTACTCCACTGTTTCATGAGTGATGGCTGTTGGTTGAACAAAAGGCTACAAAAGGCTCCATGTTGACCATGAAGATAACTTCCTTAATATTTAAAAAATTTGTCTTAGCTGGCATAGCTCAGTGGATTAAGTGCAGGCCTGTGAATCAGAGGGTTGCTGGTTCGATTCCCAGTCTAGGGCACATGCCTAAGTTGCAGGCCAGATCCCCAGTGGTGGGTGCGGGGCATGTGAGAAGCAACCACACACACTGATGTTTCTATCCCTCTCTTTCTCCTTTCCTTCTCCTCTCTCTAAAAATAAATAAAATCTTTAAAAGTTTTTTTAAATTTTTTAATTGTTCAAGTACAGTGCCTCAAGTACATTTTACCCACCACTCCCCCCACCTTTCACCACATGCAAAACAAATTTCTTAATTTATACTGCGTGTTGCAACTTTCTTTGGGCTCTACTTGTGCACATGGTAGTGCGGGATGTTAATAGTAAGTGCATGGCAGTAAAAGGCTGAAAAGCAGGCAGCCTCTTTCTTGTCCAACAACAGTGGTTTGTTGCTCTCTTCTTTAACTGTGTACAATATCACATTTCTTTTCATAACTTTGATTTGTACATTTGATGTTATTATTTATATTTATTCATTCAGAGTTTAAATAATTTAAAAAATGTTAGCAATGGACCATATACGTGCTGTGGATATGTGTGTGTTCCATTATCCTTCCATCTTGGTGGGATGTCCAAAGTTGGTTCTATTAGCCAGAGTACACCAGATACGGACTTTCCTTTTTTGCTTCCACTAGTGTCGTAGGTAGATGAGGCCTCACCCTTTATTCCAAGGACTTAAAATGTTCTCCAGTATATTGGATGGACATTTCTTTACTTGGATCAGATGGGGTTAATTTTTCTAATCAATCACTACATTAAAAGAGCTAGAGGTTTGTTTATCTGTTTTAATAACGGGAACACAGCATTATTGGAGCTACCAGTTAGCATCCTGCTAGTCTCTTTTATTCTCTCATGATCCATCTATTCTATGCAAAGTCCATGCAGGTAAAATGAATAGCGTTATGCTAGGAATGAATCACCATTGTGTATTCAACATGTTGAATGTGACTCTGATCTATGCAGTGCTTCCCTCATGTAGTATAGTTTCTCTTGGCAGGGAAGAGAGCAGTTTCAGGCATTTCCATTCATCTGCTCCTAATGCTTTTTTTTCTATAGGCCAGTAAACCAAAGTGGGGTTTTATTAGTAGCAAATTATACATATAATTGTGTGCTCTGAACAGAAGTAAGTGATCAGAGGTTGGAGCTGCATATTCATTAGACATTCTGTAAGACAAATTTTGGCAACAACACCTTATTTATCAATTATATTTCATTCTTTACCAATGTAACTTAGCAGTCATAATTGTGTTTCATATAATGTAGCCTTGATGTCAGCACATCATATGCATGACCCCTGAAAGATCTGGGTATTCCCTCTTCCCCAGCATATAGTTAGTCTGATAAATGAAGCAGGTATTTTGGAGAAGGATTGGAACATTTACTTGTGGTATGCAAGGGTCTTTCACAGTGGAGTCAGTTCCCCTTTCTCCTCATGCCGAAAACTGGCCAAGAATTCTGAGTAACTAATGTAACTTCTCTTCACTAGATACTGTTTTTTCTTGTTTCTACAATTGAAGTTACCCTTGTTTGCTATCCACTCATCTTGTGCCATGTGTATTAATGGATCCTTGGTTTCTTTCTCAACCTTACTATTTCTTAGGGCAAGTGTATCCCCCTTGCCTCTGACATACAAATAGTTGAAGTGCCTCCTATTTCTAACCCAGAATTCTGTGAGTCATGTTGAACTAGTGAGATCCACTCAAAATATCTCATTTTGTCAATTCTGGGTTATAGGATGTGGTCACCACAGAGCTTCTCAAATATGCTGCCATCTTAATAAATTCATTACTAATTTAATAAAGGCAGTACCCTCTGAAACCCTCCAATGAATGCAGTAGGTGGTGGATTCTTTGTATTTGAAAGCATAATTCTAACATGTTCACCCCCCTGAGGCCTTAGATCCCTTCGTTGACACACTAGGGATTATCGCCACAAAGAACAAAGTACTTATTTTCACATGACTGATACATTCTAGAACCCCACTATAGTGTTTGCCTCTGGAACAATTTCTTGTACCAACTTTCCTAGTTTGAGTTTTTTCTGAAACAGAACCTGAGATAAGCACTTAAATATGGTTTAGACTATTTGGGAAGTGGCTCCTGAAAGCTGGAGGGAGGGAGTAGGGAGAAAACTTAGGGAAGTGGTTAAACCCTGAGAGTGCCTTACTGAGCCACTTCCCTGAGCAGTGCAGACTAATTCACCACAGTTTGTAGGGATGTTTAGAATGCCTCCTAGAGGTGTCTGCCTGAGGGAGGGGAGTCTGCAACATGTATCCATTGGTACCAGTTTTAGCTAAAGGAGGTGTTATTTCTTTTGCTTCTGATCTGTTGTTTCTTTTAACTGCAATATCAAGGAAAGTCTGGGGGAGAAAATGAAAATATTGGGTTGGCCAACAGAGTTCATTTGTTTTTATTCCTTAAGATGGCTCTAGTAGTGTTAGTCGTCTTTAACTTTATTCAATACAATTTTTTTTAGATTATATTGTGGCAGCTATCATATAAGCATGCATTTAAAAACATCAAAAATGGTGAATTTTTGTGTAGCCATTTTAATATTGACAATGGGAAAATAATCAATATTTTCAGCATATTATGCTTTATTATTTCAAGAAAGGTAAAAACAGCTGAAACACAAAAAATAATTTTTGCTGTGTATGGAGAAGGTTCTGTAACTGATTGAATGTTTTAAAGTGGTTGTGAAGTTTTGTGCTGGAGATTTCTCTCTGGACAATGCTCCATGGTAAACCAGTTGAAGTTGATGGAGATTGAATTGGGACATTAATTGGGAACTATAAATGTGATACTATGGGGGAGATAGACAACATACTCAAAATATCCAAATTGATAAAGTTATTAGTGAAAATGAAAAATGTCTTTTATTTTATAGATGGAACTGGAGAGTATTATGCTAAGTGAAATAAGCCAGATGGTGAAAGACAAATACTGTATGATCTCACCTATAAGTGGAACTTAATCAAGAAAACAAACAGGGAAGAAAAATGGAAATAAAGAGACATAGAAATAAAGAACAAACTGACAGTGACCAGAAGGGAGCAGGGAGGGGGCAACAGGGGAAAGAAGGGGAAGAGTCAACTGAAGGAACATGTATAAAGGACACATGGACAAAGACAACAGGGGGAGAGAGTGGATTGAACATGGAGGTAAGAGGCAGGTAGGGCAGGGGACAGTAATGGGGGAAAAATGGGCACAACTCTAATTGAACAACAATAAAATTTTCTTTAAAAACCACAAAAATCGGGTCTCAAGATGGCGGCGCAGTAGGAAGGAACAAATTTTGCTTCCCCCTACACACAGGAGAATATTCTGGCCAATTTACATCGGAACGGAGCAAACAGCCATCAGAAACACAGCATATTTGAAATCAGGAGATCAAAACGTGTAGTGGACACTGAAAAACCAGACGGTAAGGAGAGTACTTCAGAACAGTGAGAGCCCAAGGGGCAGCGCGGACACCAGGGCCAGGTCTGAGGCCCGGGCGGGCTCTCGCCAGGCTCGCCACAAGATTAGGGAGGGAGCTGGGGCAACTGCTCCCTCCCCAGCCAAACAAAGTTTTAGCAGCACTGGGATAAACCCAGTTGCTTGAAATCTCAGAGAGGAGTTGGGGTCTCAGTGGTAGACAGGCTGGGGGTGTGAACACCCACGCATATCCCGGGGAAGGACTGCAGACCGGAGCTCACCTGATTGTTGGTGGCCAGTGCCACTGGGACAGCCACACACCTGAGCTCCCAGGGCCTTTGACTCCCAGCACCTGAGGCACAGCTGCAGGCCTGGGCTCGTGGGAGAGCCCGGTGCCCGGCGCCATTGGAACAGGCATGCGCCTGCGGGACAGCTGTTCCGCTGCCCGCCTGAGCTCTCAGAGCCTCCGGTGCCTGGTGCTGGAGGGGCAGCCACGCGCCTGAGCCCGCCATCCACTGGGAACGATTGCGCGAGGATTGGCGCCCGTGTGTGACCGCAGGTGGCTGCCAGATCATAGGCACCTGCGTGCAACTGGGATAGGCACACGCATCCTCAGAACTTACACCTGAGGCCCTGGGCTGAGAGGCCCAGGGCTAGCTCTGAGGACAGTAGCGCAAAGATAGCTGAGCGCTGAACAGGGACAAAAGCGATACTGTCACCCCTAGACCATTGCAGCCAGCAAGACCAGAAACACCAACTCAGCAAGATTGAAAACAGCAAGAGTTCTTGTTTTTTTTT
>PVKU01017218.1:0-12128 GCA_004027475.1 Anoura caudifer | reverse complement strand
GTAACATTAAAGACAGAAACACATTCCAGTACATTCACCTTTATTAATAAAAATATAAATCCACACATCATCTAAGTAAACAATCACAATGCAATTGTGCTACCATTTCTCAACACACACATTACAAACATTTGGGGAGTGTTACTGTTCTTGTATATTATGATCCCATAGTGAACCTTTCATTGGTTTTCTAACTGGAATCTAGAAATGAGGACATACAACAGTGTTAAGCACCAAGGGATGCGCTGTCCATATTCCCTCACAGATGGCTGATGGCTTTTATATTCCAAACAAATAAACTAATATTCAACTATGACCACCATGAAGATACATCAGGATTTTAATAAACTGACATTTTCTTTAAAGGGAGGTTTAGAAAAGTACTTACAATTTATAATGTTTCTATATCTTACTATAATGCAAAATAGCATGACTTCAATCGTGACATGCAACAAAATACTGTTACCTAAAAGCATCAACTTCATTTAGATTTTTTGTACATTGTGCACTACAGTGTCCTCAGTTTTCCATGTAAATTAATTTATGAGTGAAGCTCATCTAATATACAAGAGTTCACAGAATGTTCAGGAACCAACATCACCATATTAATTTCACTCACACCGGGAATAAAAACACAGTAGCATCAATGGATATGAGATGGGAATCAATTTCATATTTCCTTCTCAAAATATTTCAAATGCCATAAATGCACAACAGTTGACATTCTGAGTAATTATACATATCCAGACAAGCATTGCCTTGACTTTTTGAAACACACTGAAAAGTAATGTTTGATGTTTTGGATGACTCTCGATAGTATTTTGATTTAGAGTAATACCTGAAACCTATCATTAACTTTCTAATGTGAATTATAATGTGTTGAGATTGTTTCTGAATTACATACATTCCTGATTTCTACCTTTGAATTCATTAGGGATAGGGGAACATTGTAATTTCACAAAGCCGTTCATTCTTTATAAATGTAAAATTCCACACAACGGCACTTTCCCCTATATAAGATGAGGTTGTAGGTCCAGATATATGATTTTCTACAATCTCCTTCTTAATGTTTTCTTTTATAATTTGAATTATCATATGTCACAGAGGAAGTGAATGCTGAAAGAAAGTGTTTTAAAATATTGAGTACATTTTTCGTACAAGTTAAAATCTGGCCACAGTCTCTACATGTGTACAGTTTTTCTCCACATGAATATCTCTCATATTGGGCAGCTCTGATGACTAAAAGACGTGTTATACACATACTTTTCTATGGTTGCTCTCCAGTACAAATGCCATGATGTCAAAGAATGTAGCCACGTACTCCACATCCAACAGCTTTGTGTCCAGCATGAATTTTCTGAAGTTTAGTAAGGGTTGGAAGTGGCTATAGGCTTTATGTCATTTTGTATACTTAAAATGCTTCACGATGGTATAAACACATTTTATGATGAATCAGCACTGAGGACTGGATAATGCCCTTACAACCTTAGGTACATCAATAAGGAATTACTTCTGTGTGAATTACTGGATGCTGAGTAAGGTGTGGGGATTGTAAAAATGCTCTATCACATTCCCAACATTTCCAAGTTTTATTTCCCATATGAATTTTCTGATGCTGAGAAAGCTTACAGGACAGGATCAACAATTTACCACATAGTTTACATATAAGGTATTCACCAGTATGAACTCACTGATGTGGACTGAGGGTTATGGACTTGTACATGATTTGCCACAGTATGTACATTCATAAGGCTTCTCACCAGTATGAATTCTCTGATGTTGATTAAGGGTTGAGGAATGATTAAATGCTTTACCACATTGTGTACACTCATAAGGCTTCTTTCCTGTATGAATTTTCTGATGTTAAGGGTTGAAGTCTGACTAAAAGCTTTGCCACATTGTGCACATTCATAAGGCTTCATTCCAGTATGAATTTTCTGATGTTGAGTAAGGGTTGAAGTCCACCTAAAGGCTTTACCACATTGTGTACACTCATAAGGCTTTTCTACACTATGAATTTTCTAATGTTTATTAAGGGTTGAACTCTGCCTAAAAGCTTTGCCACATTGTGCACATTCATAAGGCTTCTCTCCAGTATGAATTTTCTGATGTTGAGTGAGGTGTGAGTCCTGCCTAAAGGCTTTGCCACATTGTGTACACTCATAAGGCTTCTCTCCCGTATGAATTTTCTGATGTTGAGTAAGGTTTGAAGTTTGGCGAAATGCTTTACCACATTGTGCACATTCATAAGGCTTCTCTCCAGTATGAATTTTCTGATGTTGAATAAGGGTTGAGGAATTTTTAAATGCTTTGCCACAGTGAGTACCTTTATAAGGTTGTTCTACAGTATGAACTCTCTGATGGCACCTAAGGTTTGAGAACCTTGTAAATGCTTTGCCTCATTGTGTACCTTTATAAGACTTCCCTTCAGTATGAATTTTGTGATATTGCATGATGTTTAATGACCACCTAAATGCTTTCCAACAGTATCTACACATAAGGGAGTTTTCACCAGTATGAATTCCGTGATGCTGAGGAAGATTATAGGACTCTGTAAAGGCCTTGCCACATTCACTGCATTTGAAAATTTTCTCTCCTCCATGAATTTTCTGATTCTCATTAACATTTGATGACTGGCTACAGGCTTTAGCACATTCACTACATTTATCAGGCTTGTGTCCCTTACCAATTTTGCCATGATTAGAAGGGCTTGAGGTAATCCAAAATGCTTTGCCACATTCTTTACAAATATCAGGATTCTGTTCAGGGTCATTTTTCTATGTAGAGTAACACCTGAAAACCAGTGATCTGGTTTACCACAGTCTTCACATTTATGTTCTTTGCTTGAACCTATGTTATTAGGTGCATTTAGATTTGATATTTGATTGAATAATTTTCTGCATGGTAAATATTTGTAAACATTCTCCCTGATAGCAATATTCATTTCTTCAGTGCTATTTGATGATTGCTTTAAGCATTTGATATTTTTACTTTGCTTGTTTGTCTTCTCCACAATAGGAATGCCCTGAAGAGTATTGTGATTTGACATTTGGTCAAAGACTTTCCCAACTTCACAATGGCTGTCTGGAAGCTGCGTCTTTGGATGAACATTAGCATTTGACTCAGGGGTGAAATTATTCCAATATTCATTGCATTGACTACTTCCATCCACATCACACGTACTCTGGAAAACATTGAAAACAGAAAGGCCTTTATTGGTATCTGTAATACCATGCAGCATGTGCGTTTATTCCTAAATGACCTCTGTGTGATCCCTGGAAAACCGTGTTGGTTGTATTGAAAATCATCTCAGGTTCAAGAAAGCATTCTACAGTGCAATCAAAGAAAACATTATTTCATACAAAAGTACCGTTTTTGCTGAAGAAAGGGAATGTCAAATTTATCACTTTTAAGTTTTCTCTATTCATTCTAAATGACTATATTGTACAGATTATTCACTGAAAAGTTATTCCCACTCCACATTTTAAAAATTCAAATACCTACCCACAAGATAAATTATGAAATTTCTTAGATTTTCCATACTGTTTTTAAAAGAGGCGTGTTAAACTCATTTTCACCATGGACCATATCACCCTCACAGATGCCTTCACTGGGTTGCATTTTAGGACCGTATAAACTTAACAATCCCTTAACTAAGGCAAAGGAGTTTGATGCCACTTCCAGGTAGCAACAAGGTTCTGGGTTGGATCAAAGAAGGTTGAGGCCCAGATTCAGCCTTGAGGCTTTGTGTTTGCCACCTGTGCTTTAGAAGAATACATACACTTAGAATATTGTTTTCAATCTTTCTATTTGGAAATGTATTGGTCTGCAAAGGCAACTGATTTGATGTGGAAGTTTTCCAAAATTTGTAATATTTTTCACTACTTTTGATAGCAAGTTTTTTTTAATTTAATTTAATTAGATAACATTTTTTCATGAATAATTTTTAAAGTTACTTTTCTCCATCAAACATCCTTTTGTTCTTGTCATAAACTTCCTTATCAGTATAAAAGGCACACTGCTCATAACTTACTGATGTTTTCTCATAAAATAAATCTTCTCTTCCTGACCTTTCCAGGAAATCCTGGTTGTCTTCAGATGGCACAGCTGAAAGACACAAAATACAGTTCACAGGTATGACACACAAATAAATGCACATTGACATTACAAGGAATTTTTAAACAAATCACATTGTTGAGTACTTCAAAAAACTTAAATATGTGAAGTAAATCCAAGTGTGGTGCAATGAGAAAAAGCAACAACAATGGGTAACAAGGGTTGCTTAACCACATCAACCGCTGTGCTCATATCCTCTGGCACAACATGGAGATAGGATAAGAACACTCCACATTCCCAGTTGTTCCCTAGACAGATAGAGGGTCCAGTGCATTCACTGATCTCACTGTTTTCCTGCATCTTCAAAATACATGTTTCTGTCTGGCTGAACACACAGTGCTTAGACTGTCACAGCACATGGTGAACACATTAGAGTGCACACTAACTAGAAAGGGTAACAGTTGAAAGAACACAGACCAGTGGACTTAAGGTCAATATGAAGCATAAAAAGATATCATTGGCTTTGAAAAACAGACACTATATAAATCTTGCAACTCAGAATCACTCAAAAACAAGCACACCCCCTGTGTTTATAGAAATTAGACTTTAAACTATGGGTGAATGCTATTTCTTTTTCTCTTAACCTGGAGGAAGCAAGTTCACAAAGCCTGGCTGTTTACACTTCTGAACCTCAACAAATACATCAAGACATGGAACAGAAATCCCAGGTGAAATGAGAAAACTAATGTGCATTTACAAAAACAATCACTATCAATATTGAATCATTTTAATTACTGGATAAAGAACTTAAAATACACACCTAAAATAGAAACAAAGCAAATATGAAAACTATATAATAGCAGCAAAACTTTGAATGACAAATATAAAGATGAAAAGAGAAAAAATGTAATAAAATAACCCAAGCTGAAAATGGGAAGCTGAAATATACCACACTCAAATTTAAAAATATATTAAAATAAAGAAACATCAAGTGGTTGCTTGTTTATGTCCAAAACCAGGTCCCAGGCCCATAATCCAGGCATGTTCCTTTTCTCTGAAGATAACTGGTGACCTTGGCTGTGAGAGATGATGCTCAATGAACTGAGCCACTCAGTCCAGGGCTAAAGCTAATAGCCCCTAGTTCACTAAAAGTACAGTTTATGTGACATTCCACATTTTTTATTGTAACATCTGAAAAATATAAACAAGAGAGTATATTAAATGGCATTACACCAAATATGAAAACTCTTGCACATTAAGTAAAGAACCAGTAGGTTAAAATTGCATCCTGTAGAAGGAAGAAATTTATGCAAAGTGTATCGCATAAGAAGTTAATACCCAGGTTATACGAAGGAGTTTTACAAAATATAATGATAAAACAAGTAACCCAGTTTTTACAATGGATATATATGTGTGTCATTAAGCAATGTATAAGGAAACAATCAGGAATGCACAATGAGATGAGACAGAGTCTTTCATAAATGCACTGAGACAAACTGAACCAATACACACAAAACATTATAAGCAGACCCCTTTCTTATAACATGTACCCAAACTAACTCAAAATGGATTCAAACCTAAATTACAAGACCTGACACCATGAAAACAGTACAAGAAATGCCAGCGGACAAAGTCTGTCATGACTCTTAAAAAATATTCTTTTAGATATAACAAGTTAGGCAGAGCAGACATGAGAAAAAAAGTAAACAAATAAGACTACAATGAAATAAGGTTTTGCATAGCAAAGGAAATCATTAAGGAAACAAAGAAACCGAGAGAGAGAAGATGGCAGCGCAGAAAGGGGATGCACATCCCTCTTTCCCCTTCACACAGGTGAAAACCCGGGTCAATTTACAGCGGAGCACAGCAAACAGATACTGGAAACACAGCATATTCGAAAACAGGAGATCGGAAATTGCAGGGGACATTGAAAAACTAGTCGGTAAGGAGAGTACACCAGCAGCAGAGAGAATAGGTTGGGGGTTGAGATCCTGAGCCAGTGCTGACCATAAGACTCTAGGGAGGGAGTTGGGTCAACTGCTCCCTGATCAGCCAAACAAGGGCTCAGCATTACCGGGATAAACCTGGTTTCTTGAAATGTCACAGACAGGAGTTTAGATCTCACATCATTTCTGTCTATGCTCACGCGCCATGGGAACAGCTGTGCGGGGATCCCTGGGCACCAGCTCACCACTGAGGGAACTGTGCTGCAGTCTCTCAGTGCTAAGGTCTGTCAGCACATGCCTGCACCAGCACCAGCAAGGAACAGCCATAAGGTCTCTTAGGGCCCTTGCTCCATCAGGGATCAGAGTAGGATGCTGGGAGATATTAGACACCATTGTGCATCCTGCATGGGGGTGGATCCCTGCTCACAGGACAGTTGGCACTGAGCATGGAAGGCTGAAAGATCATCAGCGCTTGTGTGTGCTACCACGGTAGGCGCCTCCTGTCACAAAAGACACACCCGAGACCCTGTGCAGTCCGCAGGCTAGGTCTGAGGACAGTAGGCCAAAGATAACGGAGTGCTGATCAGGGAGAAAATCGTTAGAGTCCCCCCTTGGCCACTGCAGTAATTGAGGCCAGAAAAACCAGCTTGGCAAGATTGATAACAGCAAGAGTTGGCGATTTTGGTGTTTTTCAATTTTTTGGGGGGGTTGTGTTTTTAATTTCTTTTCCTCTTTTTTATTATTAATGTTTCATAATTTTGATCTTTTTTACTCCTCAACTCCTTTTTGATTCTCATTACTTCTTTCTTGTTTTATTACTTCTTTGTTTCTTTCCAAGCTTTTCTCTTCCTCCTTTCTGTTTTTTCTTTTTCATTCTGCCTTTCTTTATTCTCTTTTCATTTTTTATTTCCTTTTCCATCTTTTCTTTTTTTTCTTTCCTTCTATTTTCTCTTTTAAAGACATATGAGAGAGACAAAAACAAAATAAAACAAAATTAAAAAAAAAACCTGGATATGTGGAAAAGCCCCACATAGCCCCAAAAGAGGGGGCATTTCAACAGCTGAGACACTGGAAGCCGTGAACACCAGGACACCTGCAGGAGACAGCACCACTAAATCTCACAGGCATTCTACCACAGAAGTTCACACCATAAAAGCAGGGAAACAGAACAAATCAATTTAAGAAACTGAGACTAACAAAAGAGCATCACAAACAATAGGATACAAAGAAACAATCCTCAAACAAAAGAAAAGGAGGAAGCCCCAGAAAGAATGCTAAATGAAATGGAGGCCACTCAACTATAAGATTTTGAGTTAAAAGCAATGGCTGTCAGGAAGCTCTGAGAGCTCTCAATGAGTTACCAGAAACTACAGGGAAGCGAGAAGGAATTAACTACAAACTACATCAACATGAAAAAGGAAATATAAACTATCAACAAGGGCCAAGAGGAAATGAAGAATACAATTTCTGAACTGAAGAACACAGTGGAAACAATGAAAAGCAGAATTGATGAAGCAGAAGATCGGATCAGCGAGATGGGGGAACAAGTAGGGGAAAAAAAAACATCCAGAAAGAGCAAGAAAAGGAAAAGAGTCTCAGAAAAAAATGAAGAGGGATTAAAAGAAATACAAGACAGTATGAAAAATAATAATATTGGTATAATTGGGATACCAGAAGGAAAAGAAGAAAAGCAAGGGATAGAAAACCTTTTTGAAAATGTAATGATGGAAAACTTCCCTAATTTGATGAGAGAAAAAGTCACACAAATCCAGGAATCACAGAGAGTCCAAATCAAGAGGAACCCAAAGAGGACCATTTCAAGACACATCATAATTAAAATGGCGAAATTCCAAGACAAAGAGAGAATCTTAAAGGCAGCAAGGGAGAAAAAGGAAGTAATGTACAAGGGAGCCCTCATTAGGTTAGCATCTGACTTCTCAATGGAAACACTCCAAGCCAGAATAGAATGGCAAGAAATATTCCAAGTAATGAGAAAAAAAGGCCTGCAAAGAAGACTACATTAACCAGCAACGCTTTCAATCAACATACAAGGCAAAATAAAGAGCTTCCTAGGCAAAACAAGTCTAAAAGACTACATTTCTACCAAGCCAGCTCTGCAAGAGATACTAAAGAGCCTGCTTTAAGGAAAGGAAGGAAAGGCGAAAGAGAGGGAGAGAAACACAGGTACAAAAATGGCAGTGAATAAGTACCGATCAATAATAACCTTAAAAGTAAATGGATTAAACACTCTAATCAAAAGGAATAGAATAGCTGAATGGATAAGAAAGCATGACCCACACATATGCTGCCTACAAGAGACCAACCTCAGGACAAAAGACCTACACAGACTCAAAGTGAAGGGCTGAAAACAAATTATCCAAGCAAATGGACATAAAAAACAAAAGCCAGGGTAGCAATACTCATATCAGACAAAATAGACTTCAAAAGAAGAGCGATAAAGAGAGACACAGAAGGTCACTTCATAATACTCAAGGGAAGAATCCACCAGGGAGACATAAACATTGTAAACATATATACACCCCACATAGGAGCACCTAAATACATCAAGAATATCTTAAAGGACTTCAAGAAAGGTATTGAGAGCAACAAATTATAGTAGCGGATTTAAACACCCCACTGTCAAAAATGGACAGATCTCCTAAGCAAAATATCAACAAAGATATTGTGGAATTGAACGACACCCTAGATGAAATAGACTTGACTGATACACATATAGAGGCATTCATCCCAAAGAAACTATATACACATTCTTTTCAAATGTACATGGAAGTTTCTCAATGATAGACCACATGATAGTACACAAAACAAGCCTCAACAAATTCAAGAAAATTGAAATCATACCAAGTATGTTCTCCCACCACAAGGGACAGAAACTAGAAACCAACCCCAAGGGGAAAAACACAAAGTACTCAAAACCACAGAGACTGAATAGCATGTTATTAAACAATGAGTGGGTCAAGAATGAAATTAGGGAGGAAATAAAAAACTTTCTGTAAACAAATAAAAATGAACTCACAATGACCCAAAACTTATGGGACACAGCAAAAGCAGTCCTCAGATGGGAGATCATAGTGGTAATGGCCTACCTAAAAAGATAGAAACATCTCAGAAAAACAACTTAACTCTACATCTACAAGAATTCGAGGAACAACAAGAAAGACTGCCCAGAGCAAGTAGTAGGCAGGAAATAACTAAGATCAGAGCAGAATTAAATTCCATAGAGACTAAAAGCACAATTCTAAGGATCAATGAATCCAGGAGCTGGTTCTTTGAAAAGATAAACAAAATTGACAAGCCTTTAAGCAGGCTCATCAAGTTAAAAAAGCGAGAGGACCCAAGTAAACACAATCAGAAATGAAAGGTGAGAGATTACAACTAACACCACACAAATACAAAGTATTGTGAGAAATTACCATGAAGAACTGTATGCCAAGTAATTTGAAAACCTACATGAAGTGGACAAGTTTCTAGAAAAATATAATCTCCCAAAACTCAATTAAGAAGAAGCAGAAAGCCTGAACAGACTAATAACAGCGGATGGAATAGAAGCAGTAATTCAAAAACTCCCAACACACAAAAGCCCAGGACCAGATGGTTTCACAGGAGAATTTTACAAAGTATATAAGGAAGGGCTGACCCCGATCCTTCACAAACTTTTTGAAAAAATTCAAAATGATGGAAGATACCCAAACTCTTTTCATGAAGCCAGCATCATTCCAAACCTCAAACCAGATAAGAACATAACAAGGAAAGAAAACTTCAGACCCATATCCCTGATGAATATAGATGCTAAAATTCTCAACAAAATATTGGCAAACCACATCCAACAATACATTAAAAAGGTCATACATCATGACCAAGTGGGATTCATCCCAGGGATGCAAAGATGGTTCAACATATACAAATCAGTAACTGTAATACATCACACGAACAAAAATAAAGACAAAAACACATCATCATATCAATAAATCCAGAAAAAGTATTTGATAAGGTACAGCACCCATTTATGATGAAAATATTCAGCAAAGTGGGAATTGAGGGAGCATTCCTCAACATAATAAAGGCCATATATGAGAGACCTACAGCCAACATCATACTCAATGGGCAAAAACTAAAATCTCCTCCACTAAGATCAGGAACAAGACAAGGTTGTCCTCTTTCACCACTTCTATTCAATATGGTATTGTAAGTATTGGCCACAGCAATTAGACAAGAAAAGGAAATAAAAGGCATCCAAATTGGAAAGGAGGAAACAAAACTACCATTATTTGCAGATGATATGATTGTGTACATAGAAAATCCTATAGACTCGGCTAAAAACTGCTTGATCTAGTAAATGAATTTGGCCAAACAGTAGGATACAAAGTCAATATCCAGAAATCAAAGGCATTTCTATATACCAACAATGAAACAGCAGAAGCAGAAATCAGGAAAAAAATCCCTTCCGATATAGCAAAAAGAAAAACAAAATATCTAGGAATAAACCTAACCAAGGAGGTAAAAGACCTGTACACAGAAAACTACACAACACTGAAGAAAGAAATCAAGGAAGACACAAACAAATGGAAACGTATATCCTGTTCATGGATCAGAAGAATTAACATCATCAAAATGTCCATACTACTCAAAGCAATTTACAGATTCAATGTGATACCTATTAAAATACAAATGGCATATTTCACAGACATAGAAAAAACACTTCAAATATATTTATGGAGCCATAAACAACCTCAAACAGCTACAGCAATTTTGAGAAAGAAGAGCAAAGTAGGAGGGATTACAATACCTGACAGCAAACTGTATTACAAGGCCACTGTAATCAAAACAGCCTGGTAGTGGCACAAAAACAGGAACATCGACCAGTGGAATAGAACTGAGAGCCCAGAAGTAAGCCTTCCTTTCTATGGTCAATTAATATTTGACAAAGGAGGCAGCAAAATAAAATGGAGTAAAAGTAGCCTCTTCAACAAGTGGTGTTGGGAGAACTGGACACCTACATACAAAAAAATGAAACTTGAACACCAACTTACACCATACACAAAATACATTCATGGTGGATAAACCAATTAAATATAAGCTATGACACCATTAGGGTCCTAGAGGAGAATGTAGGCAGGAAAATCTCAGAGATTTCACAGAAACATTTTTAATGATATGTCCCCTAAAGCAAGGGACATAAAGGAAAGAATAAACAAATGATATCTCATCAAAATAAAAAGCTTCTGCATGGCTAAAGAAAACAGTATTAAAATAAAAAAGAGAACGAACTGTATGGGAAAACATATTTGCCAATGATACTTCAGACAAGGGTTTAATCTCTAAAATATATAAAGCACTTACATGACTCCACTATAAGAAGACAAGCAACCAATTAAAAAAAAGGGCAAAAGACTTGATCAGACACTTCTCCAAGGAGGACATACAGAAGATCCAGAAACATATGAAAAGGTGTTCGACATCGCTAGGTATCAGAGAGATGCAAATTAAAACCACAATGAGCTACCACTTCACACCAGTAAGAATGGTCATCACAAACAAAGCAACAAACTACAAATGTTGGAGAGGTTGTGGAGAAAAGGGGACCCTAGTGCATTATTGATGGGATTGCAGACTGGTAAAACAACTATGTAAAGCAATATGGAATTTTCTAAGAAAATTAAAAATGGACCTAACTTTTGACCTAGCAATTCCACTGCTAGTATTATATCCGAAGAACTCTGAAACATCAATCCAAAAGAACCAATGCACCCCAATGTTCATAGCAGCACAATTTACAATAGCCAAGTGTTGGAAGCAACTTAGTTGCCCATCCGTAAATGAATGGATCAAGAAACTATGATACATTTACACAATGGAATTCTATGCAGGAGAAAGAAAGAAGGAGCTCCTACCCTTCGCGACAGCATGGAGGGTACTGGAGAGCATTATGCTAACCAAAATAAGCCAGGAGGTTAAAGGTAAACACCATATGATCTCACCTTTAACAGGAACCCATTCAACACAACAAACAAACAAGCATAATATAACAAAAGACACTGAAATTGAGAACAAGAGAGGAGAGAGATAGGAATTTCTAGGGCCAAGGGGAAGGGTTTAGAGCAACAA
>PVKU01017217.1:0-12117 GCA_004027475.1 Anoura caudifer | reverse complement strand
GGTGAAAGGAAGTTGGTGCCTAGACTTCTGAGTTTGTGGGATGGGGGGGGTTGGGGGCCTGAACTCCTGGGTCTGAGAAAAGAGGTGGCCGGGAGCTAGAACTTGGTATGAGACAGGTGTGTCTTGGGGACCAGACTCCTTTTTTTGAAGGAAAACTGGCCTGAAGCTAGAACTGTTGGGTTAGGAGGAAGTTGTGGGCCCCCAGTCCTGGGTTTTTGCTCTTGATGTCCCCACGCAACAAAGGAGACTGGGTGGGCACAGCTGACCTCAGTCTTGGTCCTATATACCGAGGGGAAGAGGATGGTGCTGTGTTCTCAGAGTTGGCGCATGGGCCGCCCTATTGCTGGCCTTTGGGGAGATGGGGCTGTTGGAGCTGAGAAGTCCCAAGTGAGACGCTGCCTCCTGTTTACTATACACCTTTGAAAACATCTGCTGCGCAGATGTCCTATAATGTTCCTGCCCCAGAGGCTCGAATCCTACATCCCTGACCCGCCGCGATGATTGGCTCAGAGGTGCTACTGAGTCTGCGCGGCGGAGGAGCTGGGTGGTCGCCAGGTGACCGCGTGGGAAAAAAGGGGCCGGTGGGAACAAGTAGGGGCTTGCAGCGAGGAGGTCAGGAGGCCTGGAAAAGCGGGGAGACGTGTGCGGGGCTCAGCGTTGAACACCAGTGATGAGATCCATGGGCATCAGCAGTGCGGGTCTGGGGGGGACCTCTGAAGGGCGTAACGGGGTGCATTGGGTTGACCCGCGGTTTGCGTAGCCCACACGGGGAGTCCGTTGGGGTCGGTTAGCATGGAACGTGTGAGGGTGTTCATGGGCCAATCTCTAGGTCGGCAATGAAGGGAAGCTGGGGGTCAAAGCTAGAGGCCTGGGATCAGTGCCGAGGGCTCGTGTGGTCACTGAGTGGGAAGGTTGTGGGGTCACTGGTAGGGCTGCGGGGTCAGTGGCCGGGAGCCTTGAGGTCAGTCAGGGACTGGACAGTCTGTGGGGCATTCATAACGTGGAGGTTGTGGGAATCAAGGGCGAGGAATTAGGGTGCAGGGGTGGAGTTGTTGGGGTTATAGGGTAGTGGAGAGGTCACTGCTGGGTGCGGGGATCAGTATTTATGACTGCTTTTGGGGGACAGGCTACTGAACGGAGTTCTG
This sequence comes from Anoura caudifer, assembly GCA_004027475.1. NCBI lineage: Eukaryota > Metazoa > Chordata > Mammalia > Chiroptera > Phyllostomidae > Anoura > Anoura caudifer. Next base: position 10,972 of record PVKU01017217.1, on the reverse strand, counting down.
TGAACCACCAAGCTGGCCGCATGACCTGGTCGTGACCCGGAGGCCTAAGTATCAGCGTCTGACTGGTGTGCTGATTGGAGGCCTGTGGGGATAGTGACGGGGAAGGACCCCCTGGGGATCCTTGACCTGGGTCTCCAGTCTGTTGACAAGAGGGGACTTTATACAGCGATACCTCCTGGTCTCCCAACACCTTACCTGCTGTTCACATCAAGTCACTCCTCAAACCCATGCCTCTGACCAAGTCGCCCCTTCCCTTGACTATCTCTACAAAAGCTGTGCTTTTTTAAAATAAAGATTTTATCTATTTATGTTTAGAGAGGGGAAGGGAGGGAGAACGAGAGGCGGAGAAACATCAGTGAGTGGTTGCCTCTCGAGCGCCCCCTACTGGGGAATCTGGCCCACAACCCAGGCATGTGCCCTGACTGGGAATGGAACTGCGGACCCTTTGGTTTGCAGGCCTGCACTCAGTCCATTGAGCCACACCAGCTAGGGCAAGTTAGGTGTTTTTAAATGATCAGAGACTAAAGAAATCCCAAGTGATCTGTCTAAACACATTTGCTTGTCTATGCGTAGAATGCCACTGGAAGGAGTCACCAAATTCTAGGAAAATGGCTTCTGGGGAGAGGACGTGGGTGGCTGAAGGACCACCGGTGAAGACTGAGACCCTTTGCTCCTTTGTGAATGTGGACGTGTGTGAACTATTTATTACTCGTTTCTAAAATCTATTAATTGCCATGCTCGTTAGAAATCTTGTCTAATAGTGCATTGAAACTACACATACTTTGGGAAGGTAAGACATCTATAAAACATTCAATTATTTTTTTCATTACTTGTTTTAAATTTTCATGTATGCAGAAGATACTTTTGATAGCATCCTAATCCTGTTTCCACCAAAATAATCAGAATTATTCTGATTGTGTTCATGCTTCCCCACCATAAGTTTTCATATTTACCATTATTTTATAAATGTGCAATAATTGCTTATTTTGTTCTTGCTCCACATAGAGGCATTTAGGATACATTTTTAATTTTAATTTTCTGATTCATTTGGAATTTTTTGTTGCTATGTTTGTTGTTATCCATAATTCTACTTAGAGGAATTTATTGAGGTTTTCATTGCCATTTAATATATGGTCTTTTAAAAAAAGTTACACGTAACTATTTGAAAAGAACATGTATTTTCAATATGTAGCATATCATCTTTGATGTATTGCTGAAGTCAGTTTTTTAAATTACAATATTTAGGCCAAATGTTATTAAATAATATTTGCCTACTTTATCTGTCACAGCTTTACAGTGGTGTTTTAACATCTTTAATCCCAGTGTGATTTTGTCAAATACCCTTGTTTTTGTAACAGCATTTGTTTGATGGGACTTGGTTCCCTGCCATTTGCTACGCAGAGTGGCTACAGTTTTCACTTCTGATTCCTGTTACCATATTCAGTTCTACTTGACCCCACTTAATGCATCTTACCTTAAATTGGCTTACCTGATACTGTGATGATTGCTTTTCTGATTCAATGATCTGCATTTGCTTGATCCTGATAGATTCTTTTGTCTCCGTTCCTGAGTGTTATTTTCTCTGGGTGTCTTTAAGGATTCGGGCATCTCTGAAAACCAGCCCATCACACTCGGACAGGACGGCTTTGTCCGTGCCACGCGAGCCACGTGGAGACGCGCTGGCGCTGCGCTTGGCGTCCCACCCACTGCAGCATCCCAAGCCATGACCCCACCATGGAGAAACTAGGTCTCGGCTGTGACGTTGAAGGCGGCAACCAGCTGGCTGCGGCCTCCCGGAGCCCGGGGAATCCTCACCGCCTGAGCATCCTGCGCTGCATCCAGTGGCTGGCCCACGCCTGCCAGTGCCGGCGCGCCGGCTGCGCCCTGGCCCCCTGCCAGAAGCTGAAACGGGTCGTACAGCACAGCAAGGGCTGCACGTGGAAGACCAGCGGAGGGTGCCCCGTCTGCAAGCAGCTCATCGCCCTCTGCTGCTACCATGCCAAGCTCTGCCGGGAGCACGCGTGCCCTGTCCTGCTGTGCCCGCACATCAAGCAAAGGCTCCGGCGGGCCCAGACGCTCTGCAGGAGGACGGCCAGCAGCTCTCAGCGGGCTGGCGTGGCCGGGCAGCAACAGGGCCCGCCCTCCCCGACCCCTGCTGCTCCAGCCCCCGCGCAGGCTGCTGAGCCGCAATTTCCAGGGGCCCCACCTGCAGCGATGGAAGCGGCAGTGCACGGTCAGGGGGCAGAGCACGTCCATCAGCAGCCACAGCCCCAGATGTCACATGCACAGACTTTTCAAAGGCCGATCCAGCTCCAGGTGCCCCAGATAACCCCAATGGCCTCCTTGGGTGTGAACCCTCATGCCATGGCCAGAGGTCCCGGTGGGCACCTGGAGCCAAGGATGGGGCCCTCTGGGATGCAGCAGCACCTGCCATGGGCCCAGGGAGGATTGCCTCAGCCCCAGAAGCGACAGGCTGGGCCAGCAGGGCTGGCCGAGAGGGCGGTGGCCCAACATGGTCAGCCCTTGAGCACGGCTCCCCAGCCTGGACTGGGCCAGGTCACTGCGCCCCGACTCAAACCAGGCTCCGTGTCTCCACAAACCTTACGCAACCTTTTGCGGATTCTCAGGTCTCCCAGCTCTCCCCTCCAGCAGCAACAGGTGCTCAGTATTCTTCTTGCCAACCCCCAGCTATTGGCCATATTCGTCAAGCAGCGGATTGCCAAGTACATCAGCTCTAACCAGCACCCCCTCACTGGGCAGCCTGGCATGCCCCAGGGCCAGCTAGGGCTGCAGCCCCCTGCCCTGCCAGGCCAGCAGGGGGTCCATGCCAATCCAGCCATGCAGAACAGGAAGCCCATGCAGATGGGTGTCCAGAGGGCCGGCCTGCCCCAGCAGCACCCGCCGCAGCAGCTCCAGCCGCCCTTGGGAGGGATGAGCCTCCAGGTTCAGCTGATGAACATGAACCGCGTCACCATGACTTCACAGTTCCGAGATGCCCAGAGGCGACAGCAGAGGAGGCAGCAGATGGGCGACCAGAGCCGGTTCCAGCCACCCCGGGCAGTGGGCTACCCTGCACCACAGCAGCAGCATCACATGCAACAGGTGCAGCCAGGGAGCCTGGCACAGCCGCGCCAGCGCCCCCAGGCCTTGGAAGCCGAGGCAGGAGCCAGTCTGCAGGCCTAACAGCAGCAACTCCTTCAGGAGCAGATGGGGTGCCCTGCTCAGCCCAACCCCATGAGCCCCCAACAGTGCATGCTTTCAAGTCGGGCTCAGTCCCCACACCTGCAAGGCCAGCAGATCCCTTCTTCTCTCTCCAGTCAAGTGCGCTCTCCCCAGCCCGTCCCTTCTCCACGGCCACAGTCTCAGCACCCGCACTCCAGCCTTTCCCCAAGGATGCAGCCCCAGCCTTCTCCTCAGCACGTCTTCCTGCAGACTGGTTCTCTGCACCCGGGGCTGGTAGCTGCCCAGCCCAGCCCTGTGGAATGAGGGCATGTTGCCAGCCTGGACCAGAATGTGATGCTTTTTCAGCTCACTAGCAATCCAGGCGCGGCGAACTTCCCCGGTGCAAGCACCAGGGACTTGGGACTCAGCACCGACAACACAGACTCGAGTTCAAATCTCACAGAGCACTCTATACATACACTAGAGACTCCTTGCAGCATTTTGGGGGCAAACAATGATTTTCCCCTCAACAAGATGGTTTTGTACTGAAAACAATTTTTTTTTTCTAAATCTTCCTTATCCTGAAAGACAAGTTTCCTTGGAATGCATAAGAACTGTGCAGTAGCTGTTTGTGGTTCAAGGCAGACACGCAGGAGGAACCTGCAGGCCACAGAACATGAAGAGTACGTTTCTGCCGTGGCTGGTCACTACCAGCCTTTCCTCCCCCTTGTGTGTGCCCTTCAGGTGTGCCCGGCCGGGAGGAGGCTGAGGTCCAGGACGCCACCTGCAGGCCCTGCGTCGCACCTCCCATAGGTTGTATTATTTTTTTCGAAATATTTTTTTATTCATTCTAGTCAGTTTTGTCCAGTTCACGTGCCCATTCCACTGTTACATTTTCCTGTTTCATTTGCTGACACAACCCTGTAGTAGAGTACATTTGTCTTTGTAGTTTGTTACATAGATTATACATTTTTAGCTTCTATGTTACGCGCTGTTTATATGTAGACTGGTAGTTCCTTTTAAATTTTTCAGAAGTATTCTTGAATTTTTGTTACTCTAACACAATGGCTATCAAAAATTATAGGTCTGTGTGTTTTTTAATGGGGTCTTTCAGCTTTCTATTTTAGCTTTTCAACTTCAAAATGGAAATAGTGAAGGATGATGAAGTACACTGATGTCCATTGTTCATTCAATCTATTCATTTATACACTGTTAGCCTCTGCAGGACTGGAATTGCTCTGAGGCCGTGCCCTGGGAGAGGGTCGTATTTGGTACCTGTGAGTCCTGTATCTCTGTTCCTGTTTTAACTGTTACAAAGTATGGGTGTCAAAGAGAACATTTTCTCTTGTCTCAGTATTTTCTCATTCCATTGTTTTTAAATCTTATTGTTTAATTAAATTGAAGTGTACAATTCCATGATATGTCATCTGTATATTGCACTGGGTGTTCACCCCCAAAGTCAAAACTTTCACCGCTGTATATTTGTCCCTCGTTGCCTTTTGGTATCCCACCCCCCTTCCCACTAGTAACCACTGATACTGCCATCTGCTTCTACGAATACTTTTTGTTTTTCTTGTTTGTTCATTTGCTGCGTGCAGTTTTACATTCCACGTGAGAGTGAAATCATGTGGTTCTTGTCCTTTTCTGCCAGACTCACCTCACTCAGCATGCTATCCCCAAGGTCCACCCCCGTCACACACGGCACTGTTTCTTCTCTTCTTGCGGATGGATGAGCAGTATTCCAGTCAGAGCTGCTGTTTACAAATATCTCCTCCCATTCGGGTGGCTGCCTTTCTGTTTTGTGGGCAGTTTCTTTCGTGCAGAAGCTTTGTCGTTTGGTACAGCTCCTGTCATTTAACTTTGCCTTTGGGGGTCCAATTCATAAAGTCCCCTTCAAGACCAAGGTCAATATGATAAAAAAGATAGCAAGAGACAAAGATGGACCTTTTATAATGATAAAGGGGAACTGCATCGAGAAGACGTAACACTTGTCAATATATGTGCAGGAATTAGGGAGCACAGAACTATTATATAAAACAACCATTAACAGAACCAAAGGGAGAAATTGACAAAAACACAATCATAGTTGGGGACCTAAATACCCCATTGACAGCTATAGAGAGATCGTCCAAACAGAAAGTCAATACAGATATATTGAGCTACACCTGGCTGGTGTGGCTCAGTGGATTGAGTGCCAGCCTGCGAACCAAAGTGTCGCTGGTCAGGGCACATGCCTGGGTTGTGGGCCAGGTCCCCAGATGGGGGTGCGTGAAAGGCAACCACATATTGATGTTTCTCTCCCTGTCTTTCTCCCTCCCTTCCCTTCTCTCTAAAAATAAATAAATAAAATCTTTAAAACATCTGTTGGTTAGTTATCCCCATTTTGCAGGTGAGGAAGGTGAGGCCAAGGGAAGGGACTTGCCTGGAGACAAGGGACAAAGCCATGGTTGGCACGGATGCACCAGCAGGTGGGTGTCCACAGCCTCCCACGGGCTCCCTAGAAGTGAGAGTCAGACAGGCAGGCTCCCAGACCCTGGCTTTGCTGCATCCTGGTGGCAAATCACATCGCCTCTCTGAGCTGAGCCCCAATTCCTCACTGAAGAAGAAACTCCCTGGACTCTCAAGTTTCAAAGGGATGACCCCAGTGGACGATTAGACTTTTGGGCTCAGAACGAAAGGGAGCTGGGACCTTGAGCATAGTCCTGGGGCCAGAACCTCCTGGACTCCTGGGTCTGAGGGAAGAGAGTCTGGGAGACTTTGCTTTCATCGATGTTTAAGGGGAGGGGGGGTCTTAACCTGTTCCATGCAGGGAATCAATCGCTGCATGGAGAAGATGGGAAAAGTGGGTGGTTAAGAGATTCTCAAGTGCGAGACAGATGAGAAGAAATATGAACATGAATGGGAGTAGCTGGTAAGTGACAAGGTGGGTAACTAAAAGTAATTGCATGGGATGTTCTGATCATTACAAAATTCCTAACTGAGCAGGTTATTGCAGGAAGTCACGTACTAAGTAAGGCCTGTGTGACAGGTTAACCTTCACCTTGAGCAAGCCCTGGACATTATTTTTGTGCATCTGGAATAATAGCAACTTTAAATGTCAGAGGGATCTCTTCTCCAGATCTCCAGAGATAAATACCCTGATAAATACTGGCCACAGATGACCCCAGCATTCCTCATTGTTATCTTTTCCCTGCATAACTGGGTAAAATACTGGTAGGAGATGTTAACCATCTTGCATCACTGTATAAAAGAAACATGCCCCTCTCTGTTTTACTGTGTACCCAATCCTAGAGAATTCCCCACTCTCCTTTTTAAAAATTCAACAAGAGGACTATCACAAGTCATGGCAAAGAATTTCCCCTCCAGATACGTACAAAGGAGCTGAGAGGTGGGGGCAGGTGTCTCCAGACAGACTTAGTGCAACAGCCGGGTTTTGTTACTTCTGAAAATTTTATTTTGTTTTAAAAGATTTTATTTGTTTATTTTTAGAGAGGGTAAGGGAGGGAAAAAGAGAGGGAGAGAAACATCAATGTGTATTTGCCTCTTGTGCGCCTCCACCTGGGGACCTGGCCCGCAACCCAGGCACGTGCCCTGATTGGGAATCAAACCGGCGACCCTTTGGTTTGAAGGCCAGCGCTCAATCCACAGAGCCACACCAGCCAGGGCTACTTTTAAAAACTTTAGATGGAATGTTTATTGATTTGGGGTGCTGTGCTGGAGAGAGGGGAAGGTGATGGAGCTTCATGGAGGTGGGTGGCCCTCAATCCGACATTCCTTCAATGTGGCACTGATTAGGGGGAGCAGGAGGCTGGCAGCCCAGACTCCTGGGTCTGAGGAAGGAGGGGGCTACGGGTTTGATCTCCGCTGAGGCGGCGTCTTGGTCCAGAGGGTGCGGGGCACTCCTCCTCCTACCACTCCCCCTGGTGGTCAGGCTGGGAAACGACAAGCCCCGGAGGCCCGGAATTGTGGTGCCCGCGCCCATTGCAGCCCGTCCGAGATCTGGAGGCTCTGCGCGCGCTGAGAGCGCTATTCAAGGAGTAGCAGAATGGACAAACCGCGCCCAAGACTATCTTCCAAAGAGTCCTGGATATTTTTATTCTCACGCGAGGATGTTTATTGATGAGAGAGAGAGAGAGAGAGAGAGAGAGAGAGAGAGAGAGAGAGAGAGAGAAGAAGGAAACATCAATTTGATAAACTGAGAATTGAAACGGAAACCTAGGTATGCTCCCTGACTGGGGATCCAACACGCAACATTCTGGTGCGGAGGACAACGCTCCAACTAGCCAAGCCACCTGGCCAGGGCACGTCTCTGTGTTTTTGAGCTCTGCTAAGTTGATTGCAAGTACCTTTGTGGGGCAATGCAAGAGTGTGCTGAACTTGACCTCCAAGCAGCGTGCTGACGATGAGGAGGCATGGGCTACAGTGACCCCTTGTGTGGAATGACTGCTAATGCTGATCTGCTCAGCTCTTTACGCGTCTCTCCTGGCTTGCAGGAGTAATGCATATGTTACGACTGATTCATGGAGCTGGCAGCGACGCCACGAACATCTTCAGTCCCGGTGGTTGCATAAAAGCGAAAGGTGGCATATCAAATATTGCTCAGTGGTTTGAGACTCATCGCCTTTGTCTGATTGGAAATACGTGTTGCAAGAGTAAAGATCACCAAGACATGGTCAGTGAGCTGGGCAGCACCCCTTTGATGCTGGGCAGCTGAAGTCTTGAAGACAGCTACCCCTTGTCTGAGCCAGTGGGTGGTGTATGCCACTCAAGACTGTTCAGAAGACAAGAACCAGAACTAGGTTTTAACTACAAAGATGGAGGAGCAGGGGCTGGCTGATGCATCCCTTCTTAAAAAAAAAAAAAAAGAAAAAGAAAAAGAAAAAGAAAAGAAAAGAAAAGAAAAAGAAAAAAAAAAGAAAAAAAGGTTTTGCCCTGGCTGGGTGGCTAAGTTGATTGGAGCAAAGTCCCGGACACCAAAGGTGTGGGTTCAATCCCTGGTCAGGGCACATACAGGAAGCAGCTAATTGATTTCTCTCTCTCTCCCCCCTCCCTTCCTTTCTCTCTAAAATCAATAAAACCATATCCTCAGGTGAGGATTAAAAAAACAGGCTTTGCAGTGGTAAAGAGGGGTAACAGCCTGATTCAGAAATCCGCCAGTGACACCCCTTGGCTGTGAATGACTCTCCATCCAGATAGCTGAACTGTTGGAGTCTGTCCCCTGAATGTTTCATTTCAGGCAGCACCGGAAATGGCCAGTGTTAGGAGATTAAGTGCACATTCAGGAACTCATGATGCTTTTAGATACTAGAGTTAAATGTGTTAAAGCTAAAAAGTGAAAATACATGAGTATTCTGTTTTTTTTTTCTCTGCTGTAAAAACATAGTTGCTTCTGGCTGGTGTGGCTCAGTGCATCAAGTGCCAGCCTGGGAACCAAAGGGTTGCTGATTCAATTCCCGGTCAGGGCACATGCCTGGGTTGGGGGCCAGGTCCCCTGTGGGGGGTGCATGAGAGGCCGCAACACACTGATGTTTCTCTCCCTCTCTTTTTCCCTCCCTTCCCCTCTGTCTAAAAATAAATCTTAAAAAAAAAAATCTGTCTGGTGAGCCTTGTTCCCTTGGATACACTGTGCATTTAAACCAGTCGTACTTGCTGTGGCAGAAAATAATGACCTTGTGGAGGCCACCGTGACTTGGCAGAGATGCAGGCATTTGCAGGGGGTTCATTTGTTCCTTCAGATGGTGAGTCAGCCTCATTTCTTTTATTTTCATCTTCCCATTGGGTTTCTCAAACTCTGCAGGCAGCTGAAGTAGTTCTCACCATGGCTGATCCTTGACATCTCTTTTCACCCCTTCTGCCTTCCCAAGGCATTGAAAAAACCCATTCTCAGCGAATGAATTCAAGAGAGGCTGAAATGTAGAACTCTCTGCCTCTTCAGTTTAGGTGCTGGGCTGAGCTGTTGTCACCGAGCCCTGTCCCTTTGGAGTTTTGTAGGGAGTCAGAGGACACGGGGGCTGTTTCTTCTTCACATTCCAAATCATTCTACACTGATACTTCTCAAAACCCATCGTGTTCAGAAGCTGATGCCTGCATCTTACTCATCTTCATCCCCCTGCAAAGGGGGAAGGATCAGTGTGTGTCTTCCCCTCTTGTGTAAGAAACACAGTGGCATTCCATGAGGAGGCATGGTCATACCTGATCAAGAGCTTACGAGAGGGCGAGAGAGACCACAGTTCCTGATTTCAACCCTGATTCCAAATCCAGTTTTTGTTGTGGCCACAACTCTCAAGTCCAGTCTTGGCATAAGCTCGAGTCTTAACCTGCAAACTCAGTGGTACCTCATCCTAATGCCTAGTACATCCTGGACCAAGACTGGTGGAGACTCATTATCCTGGACCCTTCTTCATCCTGGACCTGGTCCAATTCGTACCTCAACGTGGCCCCTTCTTCCTGGCCAAACTCTTGCCTCCACACATCAGCTCATGCTACATCTCCTACTTCAAGCGAACTTAACCGTGACTCTTGACCTGAACCCTGAGCTGCTCACCACAAAGCAAACACTGTGTGTTTGCTTTAACACTAGGTGTCACCATAGCCTCAGTTCCAAACCTGATCCCAGGCACGCCTCAGGTGTCTGTCTACATTCCTGTCACAGTCCAGGAAGTCCATATGGATGGACGTCCTCGACTGAAACCACCTCCCATTCTCATCCAACACCAGTCCTCGCACTCTCACCCCATTCCCAGCCCTGTTCTCATCCCCAGATCATTTTCTACCTGAAATCCCATCCTCATTTCCACGTCCAGCTGTTCCCCCATCCTTTGTCAACTGTGCACACCACATGGGCTTGCTCACAAAAACTCCAACATAAAGTCTGCAAGCAGCATGCTGATGTTGATCCCATACTGACAGAACACATCCAAGATAAGTTTCCAAACCTACTTCTCAAGGCAAATGGGAGCACTAAATACAACAATGTAAGAATGGGCAGGCACCCTGCAGGCATGGAATTGATACGAGCTGCCTTGCCACATCACCCAGAGAATAGAACAGCTTCAGTTTCTTGTTTCACATTCAGTGTGATGTATCAGACACTCCTTGGAACTTTCCACGATTTCTCACATATGCCCAAATGACAATTATCTTCCCTGTTTTTTTTTTTTTTAATTGTTGTTAAAGTACAGTTGTCTCTGTTTGCATCCTATGGATGGGGCAGCTTTGAAGGGGCACTGATGTCAGTAATGCCATTGTTTGGCCACTTGGGAGACAGAACATTGCTCCCCAAGGAACCCTTCATGGCAGCGGGCAGCTGCGCCAGGGAAGCCAGTCAGGAGCCAGAAAGAAGTGGCTGAGTAGCTGGTTGATGGCAGTCAGCACAGATGTCAGGGACTGACCCTCAGACAGGGAGTGGAAAGTTGTCTGTGGTCCAGCCTCAAACCCTGTCCTTGGTGGGCATCTCCTCTCACCCCATGTAACCCCTCCCTCCCTGGACCTCATCCTGCAGACCAGGGTTACCAAAAAACAAAAGCAAACATTTAACACCCCTCACACCTGTGCTGTGGGACCCAGAGGGAAAGTGAGGACTTATTTGTGTCTGATACAGGTGACCTCAGCGTGTGCCAACCCTTGGGAGCCTCCTGCTGCCACTCCTCCAGCCTCTTCAGGGGGTGAGAGGTGAGGGAAGAAAGAGGTCTCAGAGGTTGTTCACCTGGCACAGGTCAGCCCCACTGCTGCCTCCTGCACAGACCCTTCCTGTGTGACTTGCCCAGGGCAGATGTCCTCACATAGCTTCCAGAAAAGATTTCTACCTCTG
>PVKU01017216.1:0-12128 GCA_004027475.1 Anoura caudifer | reverse complement strand
ATCTGGCCCACTGACAAGGATGCAGAAAGGCCAGTGGGGAGAGAAAGTGCAGGTGGCCCAGGAGGTGCAGGAAGCCCACAGGAGAGGGGCTGCAGATCCACCCCAGCAACCAGAACCAGCTCACTGGTCCGGGACCCACTGCCCCTTACCAGTTGCTCCATCAGAGCTGGGCTGCCCCAGGCAGGAGGACAGGAGGATGGGGAAGGAAAAAATCCACCTCTTTTTATATGATGTTTCATATTTAATTTGGTCATGAATTCATAAATACATGAGTATTTTGTACCTAATGGCTTTCCTTGCATTATTTCCAACAAACTTCAAAGGTAGCACCTTCCACTTGGAGAAAAGTGTGAAAAAATAATCACTAATGAATCATTGTAATGCCTACTGTGTGCCAGGTGCTATTTGAATGGGATATAAAACAAAGACAACTTCATACTCAGGAAGCTGACTTTTTGAATGCATAAACATGACAAACACTGATAAGGCTAATACTTCAGATAGGACACTCAAGTTCCCTGAGGAAGAGACAACTGAGCTGAAATCTGGTTGGGAAGAGCCATTCACTCACATCTTCATCTGAAGACAGGAGGGCAGTGTTCTGCGAAGACAAAGGCAGGAAACGCCTGTGTTTCTCAGGAATAGGAGAGGCCTCGGGGCAGGGGGCAGGGCCGCAGAGGGAAGTGGGAGAGGTGTGTAAGCACCAAGAAACAAAGCAATAAAAGAACAAACCCCTAATGTTTCAGCAATTATAGACCCATTCTCACAGGTTTTAGAAATAGATATTTATGTGAGAATTGCTTTGCAGAAGACAGATGCTTACACAAGAGCTAAGACTCATTAATAGTCAATCTGGGTCCAAAAAGACCATGCTGGGGCCCAGATTCTCAAACTTATGTCTAGTTATGTTCAGGCCTCCGGGGATGCTCCAAAGAGCCGACAACACAGGTCATACAAGCTTCCTGTACCTTTGCTAAGGTTACCGGTAACCCCCAAGCTTTTATAGCAGACCACATGGTCTTTTGTCCAGCATATAAGAGGTGATGGTGTAGCCACTGGGCTACTTTTTTTCCTGATGGGACAGCAGGCAAAGTTTCTAGCCATCACACCTTTGCTAGGGAATCACCCTCATCATTCCCGGGGGAAGCAAGGGGTGTATGCCTAGTCACATGATATACAATGATTTGTTTCTGGTGGCCTAATTCCCATAGGTTTCACCACAAGGCCTGTTCCCATAATCATTCATTTATTTGCATGCCATGTAGAAATCCTTAATATTAGTTCCCAATACACTACCCAACTATCTGTGCAAATAGTTAGGGGTGGTGCTTCATTTGCAACCACAAGCCTGCAGTTCTGCCCACTGGCTATTTTGACTGCAGTGTCAAACTAGATTGTGTCTGTTTCTGGTTGAATTGTCACAGCAGTCCACATGGTAGGCTGGTCCCTGCTGGACTCATGTCCCCTGGGCACCCAGTACTGTTCAACTGCTGTTGACTGTCATGGGGACGGCAACTGAATGGGAGGATGCTCAACATGCGCCTGCAAGGAGTACAGGGGGATGCTCAGCATGCCCTCACAAAATAGCTTTTCCCACTCACACTTGCAAGGGAAACTTCCCCACAGTGGTCTGCAGCCATAATCCTTGGAGCACATCAATGCCCAGGATATTCTCAGAATGGGAGGAATACAGTGTATTCACACCTGGGGTGGGGCAAATGCCCAATACTCAGGGAAAGCTGCACAGCCTTCGCCCTTACACTGAGCCCCTCCAAACCATCAGTAGAGGCTGCAAGCCCCAGAAACTTTTCAGTGTTTCCATATGGGAGGATACATTCTGCCCCTGTGTCCACTAAAGCCAGGACCTGCTGGACATTTGTAGGGACCAATAGATAGCCAATTCCACATGCAGTCTCCGGTCCCTGTCTGCCCCCTGTAGACAGGTTCCTTGGCCCTCCCCCTATTCAAATTTCCAAAGGATATTTCTTCCCTTTTCTTGGGAGATTGGCACAGCCAGGTGGTCTTCCAGTGGATAGGACTGGCCTCTCAGGTCATGTCCCTGGGGTTTCCCTTTGCCTCCTTCTTCTGGGGCTGCAGGAAATGTTAGCTCGCAACTGTTTCCACAGTTCTAATAAGTAAGTATTTGGCTTCCCATCTGTTTTTTATTTTTATCTTCTCCAACCCCCAAAAGATCCATCCACATCTGGGTCCCAGTCACCTGCATGGGGTCACTCTTTGCCTGAGGAACAGAGGTGGCTCCAGACACCACCCAAACTCCTTTCTGCTGCTGCTGACTCTCCGCCTTTCCCAGACTCACCACCATTAATACGGCGCCCAGCATACCAGGCCGAAATAGCCACAACTGATGTAAAAGAAGACGAGAGGATATATTGTAACACCAGATCTGTCATTCCTGCCATAAAGCATTTGTCATCAGGGCCTTGAGGACTGGAATTAAATATGGCCTGGCACATGCCCAACTCCTGTAAGATCTGCACTAAGTCCGTGTAGGACTAGCATTTGGTCAGTGTCTGGTATGTCTCCTGCACCTGCCCAGACTGTACAAATTGCAGCCATGACCCATTCCAACATCCCTGCCCCCTCCCATTTCCATGGCTGTTTTGCAGCCACTGATGTAGGGAGGGGTGAGTTATGATGGAAGCCAACTTTTTCATCTCATTATTAGTGCACATGATACTATCTACCCCTAAAGCCCAAAGGCTGAGGAGCCATGCTACCAAAGGCTCCCTGGGCCACTGCCCAAATTGCCTTGCCAGATTGACTAGTTTGGCCTGTGTATATGGACAATACATCATGTGCTCAACCAACTGGGCGGGCCAGCCGGACACCCCCCAGGAACCATGGGCCCCTGGGATTTCATCTTCTGTATCACCTTGGCAAGCCTGCAGGGAACCCAGTTCCCATCCCCTTCCTCTTCTAAATCATTCACTAGTATCAGGGAGGGGATCACTGGGCCTCCTCTAAGAACCCCTGCAGTTCCACTGTTCTGTTCAGAGGTCTTCCTCCTGGGCCTAAACCCAAGCCTCCAAGGCTTTGCTCCCTTGAGCTCTAGTAACTTCACTGCATTGTGAAATGCAGTCTCCATCACAGCTCACAAAGCTGTAAGAAACGCCGAGCCCACACCCACCCTCTTTGGCCACCCAAGCACTCAGCTTCTCCAGGGTCTCTCGTACCACCTGCAGTGCCTTCTCTACCATGCTAGGTGTGCCACAAACATTGGGCCAGTCCTGGGGGGCAAGCCCAAGCTGCAAGGAGCCCTGCCACCGAGTACTACATACTGGTGGCAGGCTACCCTCCAATCCCCCTTCCAGAGGTCCTAATGGCTCCATACCATACCACCAGGTATCCTGCCAGCTACACCAATTGTCCTGCAGCTGTTCAAGGCCAGGCAAGTTCACATGGGATTTGGGCAGACAGAAGAAAATTCACTGAGCTGCCAGGATACCTAACATGAGTTTATTCCAGGGTGGGGTGATACACACGTGCTGCAGGCTGCAAGTCGCACCATGGAAAGTCCAGATTCCCTTATATACTAAGTGTACACAAAGCTGGCAAGGTGCCAATATTGACCTTCAGTTATATAACGGAGCTTCATTCTATGCATGTGGGCCCCTACTCAAGGTCCTATGACACTGCTAAGTTGTGTTTCCCTGGACATCCTGGTGAGGGAGCCTGACTGATTCCATTATCCCTACACTGGCCAAGATGGAGGCCTATGTAGATATGCTTTGCTTCCTCACACAACCAAAAGAAGGATAACAACCAATTAAAAACAGAAAACAACCAGAACTACCAGAAAATCAAACTGTATGGAAGTCTGACAACCAAGAAGTTAAAGAAGAAACACTCATCCAGAGTGGTAGGAGAGGCAGAGATAGGCAGCCAAGGAAGAGAGGACACGTGGCAAGGTGGCAGCTGGCAGACCAGGTGGGGAAGGCAGTGGCTGGCAGATGGGGCAATCCCACATTCGAATGCAGATAAACAAAGGAACAACTGGGGAGCGAGACAGACTGTGCCATCCAGTGTTCCAGCACCTGGCAAATAAAGCCTCAAAACCTTTGGCTGTAAAAAAAAGTTTCTCATAAGCCTTTAGCTCAAAGTAATCTGCATGCCACTGAGGCACATGTTAGGGTGGCTTGTAAATCTGTTATTGGACTAAAGGGGTCCATTTGCCTGTGCACATCAAAGCCCCATCGAATGTGAACAGGAGTCTGCAGCTAAGAAAATAAGGCTTTATTAGCTGAGGAAATGGTGCCAAGCCTGGTGTTCCAGGTAAGCCAGTGTGCAAAGACCTGGCTCCCTGGCGGCTTCCAGGGAATGGGTTGTATGAGGGAAAATCATTGATCACAGTGGCTAAAGGAGTTGGGGTCATGGGCAGGCAGTGGTTGATCACTGATTGTATCAGGTCCCGAAGTCAGCTGTGGCATTGTTTTGCCTGGTTTCATGAGAGCAGGCAGCTTTCACTTGCCTGGGGCTGATGAAGTCAAGATGTTATCTTTAGCTGGACAGAAACTCTTTCTGTGGCTAACAGATCTAAAGGTTTGTTCTTGAAGCTGTTTGATGCTGACCAGAATCTGATGTCCTAAGGGCTTAACAATTACGAAAGGAAATAGGCAAACAGAAGAAAGGGTTGTGTTAAAGAAGTGTGGTTTCTGAGGTCTAACAAATCCCCCACATCACTAAGAGGTAGAAAACACCATACCATACTTAAAATACACAGGTACCACAAAAAGAGATAAAAATAGCAACAGAATTACTAATATATATATATATATATATATATATATATATATATATATATATATATGTAAGTCACAAGATTTTTTACTTGCCCGTAACAGTTTTTAAAGAAGTTGGGAAGAGTTTGGACATGAGACAGTTTAACAGCTCCTGTTTCTAAAAGTGCCCTTATTCCGATTTTTTCCCTTCAGTTTCCCTAGCATCAGGCAGTCCTGGGCTGTGTTTACATTTCTGATTTACCCAGGAAGGGGGCCTGGGGAGAGGAGATGCTGCATTTTTAAAAAAATTTCTATCAGATTTTGAAAAACCAGCTTCCAATTTTTCCAAATTTCTAATCATTTTTAAATCCTTTAAAGTCTGTTCAAATATACCAATTTTTATAATTTTATTCTCAGTAATCTTTTAAAAATTCCCACCTTGTTGGGAAATCTCTAATTTTTCCTTCTTTTTTCTCAATTCTCTTTTTAATTAACCTAATGTTTGTATTAGCGTTTGTAGGACCTAAAATAGGAAATTTAAAGGGCTTAAGATTAGTTATATTTATTCATATCCAATTGTTTTTTCCTTCTTCTTAAGTGTAGGGCAATTGTACTTCCATTATCTGATTTTTTACAGTACCTGCAAATATCTGGAGGTAAATAGGAAGGGGTCTGAGTGGATTTTTGAAAAAGATTTCTGTCCTTCCATCTTATTACTAACTAGTTATTATACCAATATGAGACCTCTCTGAAATTTTTCAGTTTAGAAGTTTTTCTAATTCAAAACATCCACCGTCTGGGCAGTGACAATAAGATTTTAAAAGTGACTCAAACCAATACGCAAAAGTGAAAGCAAAATCTTCCGAGGGCAAAGCCTGCAGCCATCACAGGCAACAGTTCATTCCCACAGTTAGCCTAAGAAAGGTGGAGAGCCCTGTCTTTCAACAGGTGTTTTTAGAACACGGAGAATCTCATGCTCACCCCCTTGAACAAAATAAGGTTCAGAATTCCCTAAGCTTAAATTCAGCTGCTGCCTGATGCATGTGTACCATCCTGCTGGTGGAGAAAATATACCATCTCCGGAAGTAATAGAATCAATAGAAAACAAAGGTACTCAAAACAAGTCTTACCTGGCACATTTGCCTAAAAAACTAGTTTCACAAATATTTTCTCCTGACAATCTAAATTTAGAAGAAGAAAAAAAAGAACTCTCACTACTTCTGATTTCTACCAAAAATGCTTAACACCTGACAGTTTTGGTCAGATGTACATGATGTGTTAGCTAAGTCCAGGGAGTTAGCCTGTCTCAGTCCATTTGGGGGGCTAAAAAAATTGATAGGAGAACAGATGAGCTGGGGAAGATGGACAGCTACTGATGATGGTATGGACTTTCTTGTTGGGGTGATAAAAATGTTCTAAAAGTGATTAAAGATGGTGTTCTAAAAGTGAATATATTAAAAAGAATTGACATGCACACCTCAAATGGGTGACATTTAAATAATAATCAGTTATTAATTAAGTGAATTATACCTTACTAAAGCTGTTAAGAAAAAAAATATGGAGAATTGTCATGGTCTGAACTTTGAGAAGGCCCAGCATTAAAAAAATTGAGGAGTGCAGTGGAGCTGTCGCCAAATGACTGACAGGCTTTTGTCTGGGAGAGGGCTGCGTTTTATCTTGTTTCGATACAGGCAGTTGAACCAGGCTCAACATACTATTTTTATTTTAATTTCTTTTTCTTAAAATTTAACTTTCTACTTTAAAACACTCCCAAGTTAAAAAAATTACAAAAACTAACAAAGTATCTTTTCCTGATCCATTTTTACTTTTCAATTACAGTTGACATACGTTGTATTATTTCAGGTGTACACCCCAGTGATTAGATATTCTATAACTTGTTAAGTGATCACCCTGATAAATCTCATACCCATCTGCCACCATGCATGGTTACTTGAATATTATTGACTATGGTCCCTGTGCTGTGCTTTATATCCCCATGACTATTCTGTAACAACCACTTTGTGCTTCTTAATCCCTTCATCTTTTCACCCATCCCCACAACCCCCATCCCATCTGGCAAGCATCAAAATGTTCTCTGTATTTATGAGTTTATTTCCATTCTGCTTCTTCTTTTATTTTGTTTTTCTATGTTCAATTATTGATAGGTATGTGTTTATTGCCATTTTATTGTTCATATTTTTCATCTTTCTTTCTTTTGTTCTTCTTAAAGAAGACCCTTTAACATGTCATATGATACTGGTTTGGTGGTGATGAACTCCTTTAGCTTTTTCTTGTTTAGAAAGTTCTTTATATGTCCTTAGATCCTAACTGATAGCTTTGCTGGGTAATTGTGGTTGTAGGTCCTTGCTTTTCATCACTTTGAATATTTCTTGCTAGTCTCTTCTGGCCTGCAAAGTTTCTGTTGAAAAATCAACCGACAGTCTTATGGGAGCTCCCTTTTATGTAAGTAACTGCTTTTCTCTTGCTGCTTTTAATATTCTCTGTTTTTAACCTTTAGCATCTTAATTATGATGTGTCTTGGTGTGGGCCTCTTTGGATTCATCTTGGTTGGGACTTGCCATGATTCCTGGACTTGCATATCTGTTTCCTTCACCAGGTTGGGAAAGTTTTCCATGATTGTTTTTTCAAATAGGTTTTCAATTTCTTTTTTTTTTAAATTTTTAAAAATATTTTATTTATTCATTTTTAGAGAGGTGGGAAGGGAAGGGGAAAGAGAGCAAGAGAAACATTGATGTGTGAAAGATACATAAATCAGTTGCCACTTGCACACCCCCAGCTGGGGACCTGGCCCACCACACAGGGACGTGCCCTGACTGGGAACCAAACCAGCAAACCCTGCTCCCCTTCCCCCTCAGTTCACAGACCAGCACTCAATCCACTGAGCCACACCAGCAAGGGCTGCAAACCACTTTTGAAACACTCAATCAGTCACAGCACCTTCTCCATACACTGTACAAATCTTTTTTTGAGTTTTTACCTTTCTTGAAATAATAAAGCAGAGTATGCTGAAAATGTTGCTTATTTTCTTCCATATTCAATATTAAAATGGCTACACAAAAATCCACTGGTGTTGATAATTTTTTTCCTTTAAATAGAAAAGGATCTATTTTATTTTAATTTATTTTATTTTATTTTATTTTTAAACATTTTATTTATTTATCTTTAGAGGGGAAGGGAAGGAGAGAGGGAGAGAGGGAGAGAAATACCAATGTATGCTTGCCTCTCATACGTCCCTTGCCGGGAACTGGCCTGCAACCCAGGCATGTGCCCTGACTGGGAATCGAACTTCGATCCTTTGGTTCATAGGCCCGTGCTCAATCCACTGAGTTACAACAGCCAGAGCTATTTTATTTTATTTATTTTATTTTATTTTATTTTAATTGTTGTTCTTGTACAGTTTTCTATCTTTTACTCCCATCCCAGCCCACCACCCCAGCCCTCCCCACCTCCCTCCCATTTCCACCCCGCCTAGTTTTTGTCCATGTGTACTTTATACTTGTTGCTCCAAACCCTTCCCCTTTTCCCCTGAAATTCCCTCCCCCTCCCCTCTGGTGACTATCAGCCCATTCTCAATTTCAGTGTCTTTGGTTATATTATGCTTGTTTGTTTGTTTTGTTGATTAGGTTCCTGTTAAAGGTGAGATCATATGGTATTTGTCTTTCACTTCCTGGCTTATTTCACTTAGCATAATGCTCTCCAGTTCCATCCATGCTGTTGCAAAGGGTAGGAGCTCCTTCTTTCTTTCTGCTGCATAGAATTCCACTGTGTAAATGTACCATAGTTTCTTGATCCATTCATTTACTGATGGGAACCTAGGTTGCTTCCAACACTTGGCTGTCATAAATTGTGCTGCTATGAACATCGGGGTGCATAGATTCTTTTCGATTGGTGTTTCAGGGTTCTTAGGATATAATCCTAGCAGTGGAATTGCTGGGTCAAAAGGTAGATCCATTTTTAGTTTTCTTAGAAAATTCCATACTGCTTTCCATAGTGGTTATACTGGTCTGCAATCCCACCAACAGTGCACTAGGGTCCCCTTTTCTCCATAACCTCCCCAACACTTGCTGTTTGTTGCTTTGTTTATGATGGCCATTCTGACTGGTGTGAAGTGGTATCTCATTGTGTTTTTAATTTGCATCTCTCTGATAGCTAGCAATATTGAGCATCTTTTCATGTGTCTCTGGATCCTCTGTATGTCCTCCTTGGAGAAGTGTCTGTTCAAGTCCTTTGCCCATTTTTTAATTGGGTTGCTTGTTGTCTTAGAGTGGAGTCATGTAAGTTCTTTATATATTTTGGAGATTAAACCCTTGTCTGAGGTATCATTGGCAAATATGTTTTCCCATACAGTTGGTTCTCTTTTTATTTTAATACTGTTTTCTTTAGCCGTGCAGAAGCTTTTTATTTTGATGAGATCCCATTTGTTTATTCTTTCCTTTATGTCCATTGCTTTAGGGGACATATCAGTAAAAATGTTGCTGCGTGAAATATCTGAGATTTTCCTGCCTATGTTCTCCTCTAGGACTTTAATGGTGTCACGGCTTATATTTAACTCTTTTATCCACCTTGAATTTATTTTTGTGTATGGTGTAAGTTGGTGCTTGAGTTTCATTTTTTTGCACATAGCTGTCCAGTTCTCCCAACACCACTTGTTGAAGAGGCTATTTTCACTCCATTTTATGTTGCTGCCTCCTTTGTCAAATATTAATTGCTTGTAGAGAATTGGGTTTATTTCTGGTCTCTCTGTTCTATTCCACTGGTCCATGTGCCTGTTTTTGTGCCAGTACCAGGCTGTTTTGATTACAGTGGCCTTGTAATACAGTTTGGTGTCAGGTATTGTGATCCCTCCTACTTTGCTCTTCTTTCTCAAAATTGCTACTATTCAAGGTCGTTTATGGCTCCATATAAATTTTTGAAGTGTTTGTTCTATGTCTGTGAAATATGCCATTGGTACTTTAATAGACCTATTGAATAGACCTATTCATTAGATTGTTTGAATCTGTAAATTGCTTTGGGTAGTATGGACATTTTGATGATGTTAATTCTTCCGATCCATGAACACGGTATATGTTTCCATTTGATTGTGTCTTCCTTGATTTCTTTCTTCAGTGTTGTGTAGTTTTCTGCATTCAGGTCTTTTACCTCCTTGGTTAGGTTTATTCCTAGGTATTTTATTTTTCTTTTTGCTATATCGAATGGGATTTTTTCCTTGACTTCTGCTTCTGCTCTTTCATTGTTGGTATACAAAAATGCCTTTGTTTTCTGGATATTGACTTTGTATCCCGCTGTTTGGACAAATTCATTTATTAGGTAGAGCAGTTTTTTGGCCGAGTCTATAGGATTTTCTATGTACACTATCATGTCATCTGCAAAAAATGATAGTTTTGTTTCCTCCTTTCCAATTTGGATGCCTTTTATTTTATTTTCTTGTCTAATTGCTGTGGCTAAGACTTCCAATACTATATTGAATAGAAGTGGTGAAAGTGGACAACCTTGTCTTGTTCATGATCTTAGTGGAAAAGATTTTAGTTTTTGCCTGTTGAGTATGATGTTGGCTGTAGGTCTCTCATATATGGCCTTTATTATGTTGAGGTGTTATGGAAAATAATTCGGAAAATAATGACTCTGGCGTGATTCGGGGTAATGGAGTGAGGCTTTATTACACGCGCGGACCCAGAGGAGGCAGTCTCCAAATTCTGGGCCCCGAACCTTGGCTGAGCAGGGCTTTTATTGCTCTACGGATGGCCTATCCTACGTGGCAGAAGTAGGAGGTACAGAAGCTGATGCAAAAATAACTCTAGGGTTGAGGTGTCCTTGAGGAGTCCTTATAGGAAGCTGGGTATTCAGAAGCCAAAAACAGGAGTTAGCTGCTACATTCCCCTCTTTGATGCTAAACAGCACTAGTGTCTGTTTTAGCATCAACATAATAGTCTGCATATTCTTCTTCCTCAATTTGGGTGGGTTGCAGTCTCTGGTAATGGTGTCTATGGAGGGTGAGGATTTTCATGGTGGCCTTGCAGGTTACAGTGGCCTCAATCTGCTGGGTAAGGGTGCGGAGTAAGCAAGGTCCTAGGGATTCGACAAGGAAAAGGATGAGTAGGGGCCCTAAGACTGGGGCTAAAACTGAATACATGGTAGATTGCCACCAAGGGGTGGATGCCCAAGGTTGGTCCTGGTTCTTAATCTTGTTCTGGATATCCTGGAGTTTGTGGATATTTTCTTCTACCAAAGCTGTTGGGGGCCTGTACTCTGGTGAAACCGCATGGAATCTCCTCCCTCTGGCAAAGTTTATAGTCATATAAAGGACAATGGATGAAGGTTTCATCTTCTTATAACTACTTCCTGCTGGACATGGATGTCATCCTACCTACCCTTGGGTCAGGGGTGCCCTGAAAGGGAGGGGTGCAGCACAGAGGGAGTCCTTCCTCTAAGGGGAAGGACTTTACAGAATCCTGGTCAGTTGGCAGTCACCAGGAAGTCACAGGCTTGGTGTCCAAAGGCTGGCATTACTGGACAGTTGGCATTCTGGTCAGGTCATATTCTGGAGGAGATAGATTTGAAAAGAGAGTTGGAAGCACAATTAAATCATAACCACTAAATGACCAAGGCAGGGTCTTAGGTGAAGAAATGGCTTATCTGGAGGAAGGTATACAAGACATGTTACACCTATTCAAAACTCTGGTGGCCCAGTATACTTCACTGGGGCTGAGGGGACTATATTGGGATTTCCCTCCTTTCAGATATCTGGTCCCTTTCTGTCCAAGCCATCAAGACAGAGAAGGGCAAATTAGTTCTAAAGTGAAGCCCACAGACTGCCCCAACCTTTCACTAACCCAACCACTTAGTTCAGCCAAACCGTTGAGCCTCATGGGGTGACAATGAAAATGGGCTTCTCAAGTGAGGCCTATATTGCAACTAATCACTCAGGTAATGAGGTCATAGGCATATGCCCTATGAAAACAGAAGAACACACAGGTTAATTCATACAACAATCCCCAGAACAGTCTCCATGGCTGTGAGATGGTCTTTTGGGAAGACACTCAGTTGCAAGGTTCTTCCTGCCTGTAACTGTACATCCTTGGTGACATTACAGACCCAGATTCAACTTTCAAATGAAAGCACACTTCCAAGACAGTTAGCTGCGCCATTCTGATGTCTGATACTGAGCTTTGTGATTTTCCTTAAATCACAATTTTTCTCCTTAAAATCACCCTCATTGTTATTACAGGGACTACTTTGGGTCCTGCTTTTAATTTTGACTGTTTGTTTGCATAAACACACCAAGAGCAGCCTAGATCACCTATGATCTTTAAGTCTGCTTTGCTGGAACTCACACAGGGAACCCTTAGATTGACTTCTCAGTCTGCCCCT
>PVKU01017215.1:0-12140 GCA_004027475.1 Anoura caudifer | reverse complement strand
GGCCTTTGATTTTCATGACTTGGAATACCTCTTTCCAGCCTCTTCTTGCCTGTAAGGTCTCTTTTGAGAAATCTGCTGACAGTCTGATTGGAACTCCTTTGTAGGTGACTGTCCCCTTGTCCCTTGCTGCTTCTAGAATTCTCTCCTTCATTTGAATCTTGGGTAATGTAATTATAATGTGCCTTGGTGTGTTCCTCCTTGGGTCCAACTTCTTTGGGACTCTCCGAGCTTCCTGGACTTCCTGGAAGACTATTTCCTTTGCCAGATTGGGGAAGTTGTCCTTTATTATTTGTTCAAATAAGTTTTCCACTGGTTGCTCTTCTTCTTCCCCTTCTGGTACCCCTATAATTCGGATGTTGGGACGTTTAAAGATGTCCTGGAGGTTCCTAAGCCTCTCCTCATTTTTTCGAATTCTTGTTTCTTCCTTGTTTTTTGTTTGGTTGTTTCTTTCCTCCTTCTGGTCCACTCCATTGATTTGAGTCCCAGTTTTCCTCCCATCTCTGTTGGTTCCCCATGCATCTTTCTTCATTTCACTTATTGTAGCCTTCATTTGTTCATCTAATTTGTGAGCAAAATCAACCAAATCTGTAAGCATCCTGATTACCAGGGTTTTGAATTGTGCATCTGATAGGTTGGCAATCTCTTCATCACTTAGATAAATTGGCTCTGGGGCTTTGATTTGTTCTCTGGTTTGAGCCATTTTCATTTCTGGGGTTTTTTTGTTTGTTTGTTTGTTTTGTCTAGTCGCAGCTGTTACGTAGTGAGGGGTGGAGCCTCAGGTGTTCCCCAGGGCGGGACAGCCCAGTCGCTGGGTAGTGACGCAGTATGTGGGGGCAGGGTCTGAGAGGAGATAATGGCGGTTGCTTTACTCACTCTCAGATTCCAGTTCCTTTCACCGCTTCCCCTTTGCCTGGATTATCTGCGCGTGAATGTGGGACCACCTGGTCAGCCAGCTGCCTTGTGCGGCCTCACTGGTTCTGCACAGTTGCCACCCCGTGCCCAGGGTCTGCTAGTTGCTGCCTGTGCACCTGGGGGCTGCCAGCGGCTGCTGCCTGCATGCCCGGTCCGCACCTCCGCTTTTTCCTGCCGCTACTCCACCCCTCTTACCGGTCTGGATGAATCGTTGTTGGATTTCCAAACAGTTTGATTTTCTGAGTTCTGGTTGTTTTCTTGTTTCTAAATCTTTGTTGTCCTTAATTTTGGTTGTGAGAAGAGGCACAGTGCGTCTGCCTACGCCTCCATCTTGGCCGGAAGTCCAAGCTTTTTCATTTAGCAGTCATCAAGAATGAGGACATAAATTACCTTTTTTTCTGTTAAAAATGAAATTTGTGTGTGCTTATCTTTAGCTTCATCTAGAACTGAGAATTCGTGCAGTAAAAACAAAACACAGATTTCACATGAAAGGTAAATCATTCTTTATTTCTAGTTTCAAAAATAACACCTTAATGTATGTATGTAATGCTATATATAAATGTATGTATATAATCCATTCCTGTATGTATTATCCTTGGCTGCTTTTGCTTTGCCTCAGTGCAATTGAATAGCTGAAGCAGAAACCATATACCTTGAAAATCATGAAATATTTGCTATGTGGCCCTTTATAGTAAGAGTTTATTAGCCCTCATTTAAGAGGAGTTTGTTATGTTTACCTTATGAGGTTTTGAATAATTGAAAAGTAAAGAAGTTAATCTAGACTTAACAACCTGATTAGGATTCCCCCCCACCAACCAGAGAAGTAAGGCTGTGAAGTCATTTTTCGTTTAAATAGAGAAAAGCCTGATTAGCACCTTGTTTAATATAAATTTGTGCAAAGGCCTTCTTGGATAAAATTTTTGAAAATCAAGTAAGAAATTTAAGAAACAGAAGACCTGAACTTTTCTTTATCAACACTCCTGACTTGCATAGAATTTATTTTCTGTGTGGGGAAGTGGAACTACAAAAATTTGGCTAATAATTTGTCCAAATAAAGAGAGCCATGAAAATCTTTTCTACTCAAAAAAGCATTGGCAATTATTGTAGGATTACTATGTCTACTTACTGAGAATCCTAAGTACTCCGAGCTATTGCTATAATAATTTTTATGCAGGGGTTCCCTGAGCCCCCACAATTAGTTCAATAATTTGTCCAGGCTAAGAAGGTTGAGGAATGCTGCTCTACAGCTCATTGTGGAAGTGGAGTGAAGGGAACTGAGGAGCCATTTACCCCTTAGTGAGTTCCCCCGCCTCCAAGCCCTGAAATCACCACTGATGGATAGCCTGCCTCTCAACAGCCCTGGAAATATATAAGCTTCTTTTTTTAACAAGAGCAGATTATGGACACAGGAGATAGATACATGAAGAGATGGAACCTCACAATCCAACCATAATAAATTTGACAGAAAGTGTAGAGAATGTCTCTAAGAGTAGCACCTTATAAGAGGAATCTATCTATCCCATTATGGGGTGTGGGTAGGAAGGAGTGTTTTCCAGATCAGAAGAGGGAATGGCAGGTTATGAAATATGAGGGAACAGAGACCAAATGCTGATTTCTACCTCTTACCTCCCTGAGCGCATGTGTGGTGTGAAATACAGAGCTAATAAGATAGACCTGAGAAGATGTAGAAAGTTAGAATGAAGCAACAGGGTTCCAGAACTTTCTCCTGCAATACTTTCTTACTGGCCACAAGGTGGGTCATTTATGATTGAAGCTAAATAGCATCATATTTTATTATCATTTTCTTAGCAGAAGGAACCAAAGATTCCAGCTCTTCATTGTGGCCAATACCAGCCAGGCCATTGTCCATTGAATGCAAATTACAACTACATTTAAACAGTCATTTGTGTCAAAACCACTCACTCACCAGAGACAATTCATTTGCTTTCCTGACTAACTATATCTTAAAGCATATTTGCTTACTCTGTTCTATTTGGGGCTCTAAACAAGTTTCTTTGGGAAAAAAAAAAAAAGAAGAACAGAGAAGAAAGAGAGAGAGAGATGGTAAATTTGGAAACAGACTTTTATTGATGCCAAGAAGAAAGGAAGCATGTAATTTGTAAAATACTCACAGGGCCCTAAAACATGATTAGTCAAACACATTAAAAACATTTTCAAACCTTTCCTTAATTGTAGCAGATGGTTGAGCA
Organism: Anoura caudifer; assembly: GCA_004027475.1. NCBI lineage: Eukaryota > Metazoa > Chordata > Mammalia > Chiroptera > Phyllostomidae > Anoura > Anoura caudifer. Next base: position 9,018 of record PVKU01017215.1, on the reverse strand, counting down.
ATAAATTTCTATTTCCAGCCGCAGGATGTTCTGCAAATATATTTGTCTTGAGCTCAGGCTGGCCAAAACGGTATCTCATTGTTCAGAGAAGATTGCGTGGGAACTACTGAACTGTTAGAACTGCTGGCACTAGCTAACTAGGTGGAACTCTTATTATTGAAATTAAAACCCCTAGAATAATAAAATTTCAGACCTAGAGGAGCAAGACTTACATACTGTTCTCATTTTACATGTAAGAAAAAAAACCCCAACTATCTAGACAAGTTAAGTGATATTCCCCAAACCACACAGCTATTCTGTTGGTGACCTGAAGCCCAACCTTGAAACATCTGGTTTTTAGTCAAGTGTGTGATGCCACCACTAATAATGAATTCCAGAGATTAAAAACTAACTTATCCAAAGTCACACAGCTACTTCATACAAATTTTTGTACACATCCAGATCTTCTCACTTCAGATTCTATAATTTCTGCACTGGACTCCCTCCAACAACTTATAAATTAATTCCCAGGACTCATTAGTTACTATAGAGGAGAGCATGGGACAGAGAAAAGAACATTGATTTTGGAATTAAATAGACTTAAATTCTAACCTTAATACTGTCACTTGATAGTTGTGTCCCCCTTAGCAATATACAAATCTCACTAGTATCAGAGTATCAGTTAATCATCCATAAAATAAGATATTAACACCCACATCTTAAAGTTGATGTGTGTTCTAAATAAGAATACAATTGATCCTTGAACAATGCAAGAATGAGGAATGTTGACCCTCGTGCAGACCATAATCTGAGTATAACTTTTGACTCCCTCAAAGTTCAAGCTGTCCCTGAGTACCATTGGGGGATTGGTTCCAGGCTCCCCTGCAGATACCAAAAGTCACAGATGCTCTGGTTCCATATATAAAATGGCCTAGAACCATGCATACAATTCGTCATCCTCATCTTCAGAATGAAAACAGTCCAAGTATTTATTGAAGAAAAATCTGGTACAAGTGGGCCCATGCAGTTCAAACCAATGTTGTTCAAGGGTCAACAGTATGTGTAAAACCTTGCAGAATATCTGTCATGTAGCAAATACTCAATAGATTCTAGTTGGATACATTTTCCTCTCTGTCAACATCAAAACATTCAGATCCTTTAGAATACATGTTGCCAGTGTCTCATTAATTTGAAGTCGGGAGAAGAAATTCTTCTGCTCTGTGCAAGCCACATCACCTATGTCCGCAGATCTTGAAGTCAGTGGGGGAGACTTGACTAAGAGGAGCAAGTAGCATTGACAGGAAAGCGACAAGGATATATCCAAAATATGCGCATCCTCCCACAAGTGAATCAAAACATCGAAAAACACATAGACTTTGAATTCTAACACCTTCTATTTCAGCCCCTATCATTAGCTGTAGCTTATGATCTGATCTGCTCCTAGAGTCTTTCAGACACCCAGAGCCTCCTAACAGAAACTCACTTCCTCCATCACTCTCCTCCCAGTCATGTATCTGGAAGAAATATGGCTGTCACTTTCTAGTCAAGTGTGAAGCCCTGTGGGGAGAGAAATCAGCAATGAGAAGCCATACAGACTTAGGGGAAGCTGGCTCTTACGGTGGGTTCCCTGAGGTTGGGTGCCTTTCATCAGTTACATCTATGCATCAAGAAGTCAAATGGCAGTTTCAAAATCCTGACCTGGTACAGTTGACACTATTATTACTATTTTATGAATAACGAACCCTCTGACACTTACAGAGATTTATACAATGACCAAGTTCACAGAGCTTGGAAGTGACAGAATCAGTATTGGCAGCGTATACTTTCAAGAGACTCCAGAATGGGTCCTCAGAGCAAGGGTTACAGAGAGAGGCACAGGAACTAGAGTGAAACGACCCAGAAACAGAGGTGGCAGCCATTGCCTGCAACGGGGCTGCAACTTCTACTGCGCTGGTGGAGCAAGTTAATAGATGTGATGAATGCCAGCAGTCTGGGCAAAAGCAAGTAAAAGGCAGAGGCCCCTATGGTACATTCAGAATGTGGTTCCCACACAGGCTGCTTACTATACTGGGAACACGCCCGTATCTTCTTAAAGTGATCTGAAATACAAATAAAGATATTAATGATACTAAAATATTTTATCCCAGTTAACGTGCACAGAGATCATCTAGATATATCAGATGATGGTACAAACGCTCAGTGGCTTTGAACAATACAAATTCATTAGCTCCTATTTCTATAGGCCAGAAGCCAGACATGGCTCCCATTGCATTCAAATCAGTGTCTGCAGAGCTGCATCCCTTCTGGAGGTTCTCAGGAATAAACTGTTTACTTAACCGTCTCTAGTTTCTAGCGGCTGCCTGCGTTCTCTGCCTGTTGTCCCTTGCCCTGTCTTCAAAGCACTGTACTCTAACCTCTACTTCCATTAATGCATCTCCTATCTAAGACTTTGACTCTCTTGCTTCCCTGTTATAAGGATGCTTTCTATTAATTGAACCTTTCTGAGTAATACAGGGTAAGCTCCCCATTTCAGTGTCTTTAATTTGATCACATTCGCAAAGTCCCTTTTATCATGTAAGGTAATGTATTCATGGGTGCTAGAGATTAGGATGTGGACATCTTTGAGGGGCCATTATTTTATCTACCAAACAGGTCTTAATTTTTTTTGTTTATTTATGATTTTAAAAACATAGTGAAACCTCTTCCTCTGTTTGTATTTACCCATCACAGCATCTTTTCCCCAATATTCCATGCTGGAAACTTCAAAAGCATCAGTAATTCCTTCTCATTCCTTCCCACATCCAATCAGGGGTATCCAACCTGCAGCCCATGATAGCTATAAATGCGGCCCAACACAAAATTGTAAATTCACTTAAAACATTACAAGATTTTTGTGTGTGTGATTATGTGTCGCAATGTATTTAATGTGTGGCCCAAGACAACTCTTCTCTTTCCAGTGTGGCCCAGAGACACCAAAAAGTTGGACACCCCTGAGGCTAGAATATCCCCCAAATTTCCCCTCACTATCCCATTTTCATCCTTAAGTCAATCTCTGTTTACCTATTGCCTGGGTTATTTCAAAAGCATCCAAATTCATCTTCACACCAATAATTTCTCCCTGCTTCAGTCCATTCTGCAAAGTTCTTCCAGAGTTATGACTTAACACACAATATGTCAAACCTTTGTTTAAAACCTCCAATACCCTCTCATCAGCTGACAGGATGAAGTCCATATACCTCAGTTTTCAATAAAAATCTCCTCACAACCTTACTGCATACTTTTTCTCCTTCCCACTCCCTTTTATATACCTCATGTCCCAGCCCCACAGAAACCTCACTATTTCCCAAAGAGGATGCTCTGACTTTACTCATTGTGTTCCTCAGTGCCCTTCATCTTTTTCTCTACCAGGTGAGATTTAAGTCAGCCTTTTCTTTCATACACTCACCAAGATATTACCTGTCAATTTCACTGAGAATTGTTTTCTCAAGATGCTGTACCATACCAGATTACTTATCACCATCTATGTCCACAACGGTCCTTAGTTCTTTTTATTAATGATTGCATATATGACATTGTTTTATTATTACTTGTTTATTTATATTGTTAAATGCCATTTCCCAAACTATCAGCTCATTGAGGGCAAGGGCTGAGTCTCATTTTTATTTCTAACCCAGTGCTTATAGTCCTGGCTCATAGTATGTGCTCAAAAAAAATTTTTTTGGTTCTGAGCAAAAACTCAGGGTTCTGAGCAAAACTTGGGTTCACTCTGGTTATTTGCAGAATAATAGATTAGTGACACTTGGGAATCAATTTACTAATATTGATACACATTTTCATCTTGGGATAGACTGAGGTAATCAGAAAGAAAGAGAAAAAAAATCCTTCATCATTTTTCTTTTTCTCCTAATGTTTGGAGAACGAAGCTGAAGAAATAGAAGAAAACACATGTCTGTTCTGATCCAGCCTAAGATCCAGAAAGTACAGCCACAGAAAGCTAAAGAGGTCATAAGAAGGAATCGTGTAAAACTTTAGAGAAAAGTGCTCATTCAGAGGTTTCCTAAGCATAGTTTCACAGAAGTGAATACAAAGCAATTGTCTACCCTACCACACAGTCTGTTAGATAAGAGGGTTCAGAATTATGACCCAGAGGAGAATCTGCCCTGCCCAAGTAATAGGGGAGATTATAGCAGGATAAAATTTCACTCTCACAGAAAGTCTCAGTGGTCATGGCCGGTGCTACTTCACTCAAGCAGCTTTGGCATTAGATCTTTGGCAATCATACCTGAACAGAATAACATAAAAGAATTTATTCAGAGATGATCTGAACTTCCTTTAGGAGGTTCCCAGGAAAAAAATACTCTGAGAGTATTAGCAGAGCCAAGAATCATGAGAAATAGAGTGTTCAAGTTCATCCAAAGTCATACTTACCCAAACCTGGGGAGGCCTGAGGTCATTCAGGTTAAATAAGAGATTTAATGAGTAAGTAAATAAGGCATTCAATAATGCATGATGGGATGGAAATCAGTGTTTTTTCTCTCTTACCAAAATGCAAGTTTCATATTCTGTACAGCTCTAGTCTTAAATTATGGACTCATGTCATTGAATGTCTTTTTCAGATAGGACTTAACAATTTTAAAAACTTAATTCAGTGGCTGGTGCATATTCATGGTTTAATTCCTGAGCCTATCATCCTCACCAAAAATCAACTACAAGCCTTTTATAATACTATATATTAGCTTTTCACTCATGGAGCAGTAATAACAATGTAACAGAACCACTCTGTGTTCTATGGCCCATTGACAAAAAACTGTGACTCCCAATTGCGGTATTATGAAAAAGAAGGAACTATTCAAAAGTTATACAGGTTTAGAATAATGGCAAAATTCTGCTGTTAAATCCCACTCCCTTTAGAAAGAGAAAAAAACAAAAACACCCATAATCACGCAGTCTTCCCTCTTTTTGCCAAACCAGGCCAGTCAGGAGTACTGCCTCTCAGAAAAAGAATTAGAAGTCTGTGGCTTAGCTGGGCAGGTTCCCTTCTGTATTCCAGCTTCTTCCAGTGGTCCATGCTTGGCTAAGCTCCTGCTCTTAATCTAACACCACATCCTCATGGCAGGCCAGTGGGAGTCCTTCTGCATCCTTTCACACTACGTGGCCAACACCCCTTCTCTGCTCCCAAGCCACATGTGTAAGCCCAATGGCTGCCCCACATTTGGGTTTTAAGTCCTGATAATGGATCTTCCTTGTAACCCCCTTCCTGACTCCTCCCACAAAGGGTTACACCTGCCCTTCCCCATATTTCCTACCCTTCTTGGCTGCTATTGTTAACCTGGGCAAGCCTGGCCCAGTGACAAAGGAGCCTCAGTCAAGCAGCTCACCATTGGTGCAGCAAGCCCCTCTGGCTACATCACAAAGTAGAGTCACACCCATTTCCTGGACTCTGAGCACAGCAGGAAAGCTACTTAACATTACTAAAACACTGACCAAGTTCTTTAGATATGCAAAGTAACTCTCACTTCCCCTCCCCCCAGCCAGGTTAGTTGGAGGAACTTCCCCATTTTAGGGGACCCTAATATTCCCTGTACAACAAACTTTGCACGTTGGTTTATCCACCATATAGCATAAAGGAAAGCTAGGTATGTGATGTGGTTTTTACTAGGGAATGAAAGAGGCAGTATCAGATAAAGCATGATGATCTATTTAGCCTTGTTGCTAACTGAGGAGGAAAACAAAATAGTATATAGAATTAAAAAATAAGTGGAACATTAATATAGTATATCTTTTCTGTTGTGGAACTGTCTATGAGATGCTAACTTGAAATATTGTCTAACATTTTGCCAGTAGGGAAAAAAAAATAACAGCAGATGGGCCAAGCAGAAGGTGCAGCCAAATCGTTTTGTATTCTTTTCAATGTAGTTTTTTCAGTTTCATTACAGATATGACTGTGATAGATAATCCTACATCAGAATACATGTATCAAATATTCTTATAATTATATTACACAAGTGTTTCTTTTAGGGCTACTTTTACAAGTAGGATATTACAATTAAAATCTTTTCTGGGGCGTGTGGGTGGAATTAGGAATCCAGGAGGAGAGCAAGAAGTAAAGCTGGAGCAGTTTCTCCCAGGAAGCTGCGTACTGCACTGCCGCCGCCCTGCATTTGATGTTAGCTGATTTTACCCAGGAAGATGCGTATTAGTTCTCATGCACTAACTCTGATCCTGTTCCATTTGTCATCAGGAGCTAAGTGGTATAACAGCAAAGGCAACAGATGTTGGGGATGACAAGCCAAATTATTGGAAACTCGGCCAATAATTTCTCCTCAAAAGTAAATGGCTTGACTTTATAACCTCCTGCATTCATTTCTTTCATAAGCAGTCTATGGATTTTCATTGTTGAATTGGAATGCCATCTGTTTCCTGGATGCAGATAACCTTGGTTTCTGTCCCACATGATAAGTCCACCTGTCACAGTTCAACTAGCATTCGCTTGTCATTGTAAACCACTTTTTCCAACTGCAACATTATCGGTCAGGACCATGATTGGAAGTGTGATAACATCCCCTAGGACATTTACATATTTTAGCAGGCCCATCTCAAATCCAAAGCTTTGAATTTGCATTGTCCAGGATGTTTTTCAAATGGATTTATAATAGTAGAGAAGTATGTTTATAAAAAGTCTTTCACAAACTTTTATATTGAGATATGCTAGCTTATTAGTAAAGGAAGCTAGTTTTATTTAAATAATAATACCTTATACTGGATTACTATTTGCAAAATTATATATTAACTCATTTGATTGTAACAGTCCTGTAAGTATTATTCATAATTTACAGAGGAAGAAATCAAGACCTTGAAAATTTAACTGATTTATTGATCAATTCTTATTGATAATTTTCTGAGTGTCAGACAAGACAGGTACCAAGGATCTATCTATGAGTAAATGGACAAGGATTCTGCCCTCAAGAGTCTTAAATCTCGTAGAGGAGACAGGGCTTAAGTGTGTTGTATCATTAACTATGCCATATTCCATGAAGAAAATAAAAGGGTGTGATCAGAGATTACCACAAGGAGGGTTTAATTTAAACTGGAAGGTCAGGAAAGCCTTCTCTAAAAAAGGGATATTGAAGCTGATTGGGAGTTACTTGGGCAAAAAGTAAAGGAAATAATGGGCTAGGCCAAAGGGGTCAAACTCATTTTCACCAGGAGGCCACATCAGCCTCATGGTTGCCTTCAAAGGGCCGAATGCAATTTGAGAACTGTATAAATGTAACTACTCCTTAACTAGGGGCAAAGAGCTTGGTGCTGCCACTGGGTAGAAACAGGGTGCCTGGCTGGATAAAACAAGGTGGAGGGCCGGATTCGGCCCATGGGCCTTGTGTTTGCCACCTATGGGCTAGGCATACCTTTAGGAAGTCTTTGGACGGGAAAGAGGTTAAACCTTTCCAGGTGCATGGGAGACGAGCGAGCTGGTTTAAAAGCAAACCAAAGGAACAGTGACCGGACACAAAACTAGCCAGGAAAACTGGGGACCTATGGGGTTATATTAAAGATTCATCTGACTGCCCAATGTTATGCAAATAGACAATGGCCTCCCTGAGACTAGAAGTTGTCTCTTAATTTTTATTTTGTTTCTGTCCACTTCTTTATGGTGCTTTGTTCATGAGAGAGAATGATCAGGTGCTTGTTCTGGGATCATACATATGTGTGTATAGGTGAATAGATGGTGCTATGAAAACAAACAACAAAGCCGTTCCTTGCACTTTTCATGTTCATTACCCGAAAAAGTGTTCGTTGTTGTTTTGTTCTGTTGGCTTTGTTTGGTTTGGGGAAGGACTTAGATTGGGCAGGTGATGATGCAGTGGTGAATAAACTTGTTTCTTCAGCCAGATTAATCACGTATGGGTAGAATGGTTACCGCACATCAATGGCTTTATGCCATCGTTGCTCTGAAGAACAGTTGCTATTGTGCTCTAACGGGGTGGTGACGATAGTTAACAATACTGTATCATGTAGTTGAAGGTTCCTAGGGGAGTAGATAGATCTTAAATGGTCTCACCACACACATACACACACACACACACACACACACACACACGGCAATTGTGCAAGGTGATAGAAGTGTTAACTAACCTATTGTGATAATGTAACAGGGTGCAGCCAAGAGGGGGGCCCCAAAAGGGAGTTGGAATGGGGCCCAGAACTCACGGTGTCCAGGAAATATTAGAGGGACATATAAGGTGTCCTCACCCCTTCTCCCACAGGTATGAGTTGGGGGGAAGGGACAAATGGAGCAGGGCCATTGAGTTGTTTTTTGCATAGCAATAGGGCTGCAAGATAACCTCCAGAATGGTCATTTAACATATCTATAACCTTTAACTGGTTTCATAGATATGTTAAACAGCTGTGGCCATGCTCTGAGCCAGGGGGGATGGAAAGGACTTCCCCAAGGACGTGACTGGGGGAGGAACCTCAAGTCACAGCGCCTGCGTGGGAGCTTGGAGAAGATTGGCTCCAGAAAGTGGGGACACACCTGCCCAGACTCATGATGGCATCCCAAAAATACTTGGAATATACGGGAATGCTGGGAGGTATAACTGATTGTAGGAGGAGTCGGAAATGGGGGTACAGAAGAGATTTGGTGCCAGGATTTAAACGGGGAAGCAGCAGCCATTGAAAAGAGAAGAGAGAATCCACGTGCTTTCCTGAGAGCTAGGACCCTCACAACCCTGTGAGGGAAAATCACCATGTGGCTTTAGCAGAGAATTGCCACGTGGCTTTTCCAGAGTGGGGACCCTTTCCCCACAGCTTTGGTAGAAGAAGGACCACGCGGCTTTGGAGTGCTTCCTTTTGTCTGTGTGGCCTGGGAGCAAGAGAGATTGCCTGGAAGAAGGGTGAAAGAACTCTTGCCAGTAGGCCATGAGAAGGTGCCACATGGCTTTGGATTAATTGGAGATCCTGCCTGGACAACGACACAGCTGACGGTGTCAAGAGCCTGGATCCCGGACGTGTGCTTCTCTTCCTTGCAATTACGGTACC
>PVKU01017214.1:0-12143 GCA_004027475.1 Anoura caudifer | reverse complement strand
AAGAGGTATTCCAAGTCATGAAAGTTATGGACCTACATCCAAGATTGCTCTATCCAGCAAAGCTGTCATTTAGAATGGAAGGGAAGATAAAGTGCTTCTCAGATAAGGTCAAGTTCAAGGAGTTCATCATCACCAAGCCCTTCTTATATGAAATGTTAAAGGGACTTATCTAAGAAAAAGAAGATAAAAAATATGAACAATAAAAAGACAGCAAACTCACAGGTATTAACAACCACACCTAAAACAAAAGCCAACTAAGCAAACCACTACAACAGGAGCAGAAACACAGAAATGGAGATCACATGGAGGGTTAGCAACAGGGGAGTGGGAGGAGGAGAGAGGGGGAAAAGGTACAGAGAATAAGTAGCATAGATGGTAGGTAGAAAATAGGGAGAGGGCAAGAATAGTGTGGGAAATGTAGAAGCTAAAGAACTTATGACACATGGACATGAACTAAAGGTGGGGTATGTGGGTGGGAGGGAGTGTGCAGGGTAGAGGGGAATGAAGGGGGGAAATGGGACAACTGTAATAGCATAATCAATAAACTATAATTTAAAAAATACAACAACAACAAAAAAACACATACCCAGGCTGAAGGAAGACACCTAGTGAATTATTTATGGCCCTTGAATGTCTACATTGCAGTGGTAGCGGGGAGGCAGGAGGTGAGCCCAGAGAGAGGCCTGGCCAGCCAAGTAACAGTATAAACAGAAAGCCCAGTTCACAGGTCCGTCCTCGCTGGGTCTGGGTGCAGCCCTGGCACAGAAGAAGCCTGCCTTCAAGTATTAGGTTAACAGGGTTCATTTAGCAGAAGTGAGACAAGCAGTGTTCTGCTCACACTACCAGGGCTCACAACAGCAAATCCTCTTGTTTCTGTCTCCACAGAAAACAGCTGAGCCCTGCAGCAAGAGAGGGACCCTGCAGAGATGACAGAGTGGTCTGACCCCTCTGCCAAAAGCCAGTGAACTCTGAAGGCAGCAGGGTCTGTAATGGGTGCCCCCTCTTTCTCCTTCTTTTATCCCCACGTCAGCTGCTGTCCACCTGCTTTTTTCCATTCTGAGTTCTCAGCTGGGGATCTCTAAGGGATCTTCACAACCTAAGAATTGGAAACCCACTGGAAACCTACCTGAGTTTCATGGTAAAGGTGGTCAGAGAGCTGGAAAAGAAAACCCCCTGGAGAGTGGCCAGGGAAAAGGAGACTCTTCCTCTCTCTGCCCACACCACATGCTAGGTGCTGGGTGCCAAGTGCCATGCTGGTGAGGGGAAGGCCCAGAGGATGCTGGGAAATCACACAGGTCCTCCCCTAGCCCAAGTCCTGGGAAAAGACAAAGCCTGAATAGGAAAAGACAGGCTTCTGCACTGGCCCTAGGGACAGGGAAAATCAGTCCCAAGCAGTGGACAGGAAGGAGTTCAGAGAATGGTTTGGCATGGAGGGAGGAAGGAGAGGAATATCAGATGGCTGCAGACTGGGCAAGGTGTCTGGGAGGCGCCAGCGCCAAGGTGGGAGGCAAGGAATACCAACCCGGGATGTAGATAGAGGGCTTGGAGCTCAGGGGTCATGCATTTGGGGTCATCAGTTAGCAAGAGACAGTTGACACTGGAGGATAGATGAGTTTGCATAGCAGGAAATAATAATGATGACAAGATGAATAATAAAAAACCTTGTCTTAAAAGGTACTTTGTTGAGATGCTGTGTTTCCTCTGCCAGGTCACTTTTGGGTTACTGGGAAGTGCAATGGTGATGATTTTCACATACAAACATCACAGAAACTTTAAAGTCATGGTTAAAAGACCAGTTAGCAGTCGCCCAGCGTTTTCTGAGCTTTTACAGTGAGATGTGCCGAAAAGCTTCCCTGACTTATCCAGGCCAAAAAAATACCTCCTCCATTGACCTGCACCCGCTCTTTCACCCAGAGATAGAAGGAACTTCCTGCGCTCAGCTCACCCTCATACCCTGAGTGCTAGACACTCTCTGGTACATGGAAGAGACTTGATAACTATCTGATGAGTGAATGAATGAATGATAATTTAACCATAGATCTGTCTACTAAACAGCGAATTGCTTTAAATTTTCTGTATTTAAAGACTCTGTAGCCCTGGCTGGTGTGGCTCAGTGGACTGAGTGCTGGCCTGTGAACCAAGGGGTCCCCGGTTTGAATTCCACTCAGGCCACAGGCATGGGTTGCAGGCCAGGTCCCCAGTAAGGGGTGTGCAAGAGGCAACCACACATTGACATTTCTCTCCTTCTCTTTCTCCTTTCCTTCCACTCTGTCTATAAATACATAAATAAATAAATAAATAAATCTTTAAAGCCCCTATACCAGTGACTGGCACACAGTAGGTGCTCAATAAATGTTTTTGAATGAGGGGGAAGTTTCAGAAACCAACAGCAGACAGTGTTAGTTCTCTGGCTGATATGGGAGTCATTTGCTCTCACCCAACACCCCTGCCCCAACCCCTCTCCTCCACATAAAATTGAGGTGACTTTTTGACTTGTTCTTTGGACAAGAAAGACATTCACTTCTTTATCCTCCAAAAACATGTATGCAAGTCATTTGCTTCTGTGGAAGATCAAGCCAGGCAAATGGCTAAGAGCAGAAAAATAAACATAGGACCCAGCATTAAAAAGGAGAAATGTCTACTGCTTTAGTCAATTTAAAGATCGTTTTAGTTAATGTAAAGATTATTTTATTGTATTTTATTTTATTTTAAAAACTGTGTATTTGCAGGATTATACATGAGAACTTCCAGACCTCCCAAGTTCTATTTGGCAATGCTAAACCTCCCTCCCCCACCCCACCCGCCTCCATCCCCATAAATCCCCTTCGGGAGCAGGGCTCACTGGACAGTATCTTCACCACCAAATCTACATAATAGACATAATTACTACTACCAGGGTGAGTGACAGACACACTGTCATTAAAAATGTTGTGTAATCTCCCTCTTTTGTTTTTGCTTGTGGTAAATTAAGATCAGTTACCTCTCCTCTTGAAAGGATTCCGCTGTCCTGCTTCTCTTTTTCTCCCATCTCCTCTGTTCCGCTCTCCACCACTTCACCCTTTAGTCCTCCCTTCTGTTCCCATACTCATTACCTATTGACTCACCTCCCAGTGTTTTTCTCTGGGATCTGACCAGAAGCCTCCCTGTACCTCTTTTAATTTAGGGTTGCAAAGGCTCCCCTGGCGAGGTCACTAACTTTTTTTTATGAGACTGGGAGTCATTACCCACTATAGACAGCTGCCTAACTCTCTTGTGTTGGAATTTAGTCTGAAGGAAGTATTATTACCATGTGCAGGCTTCAGTAGGAAATCTGTTTGTCACACACAATTCTTGGGTATGTTTGGGTTTTTTTGTTTGTTTGGTTGGTTGGTTGAAGTTTTTTTGGTGCAGTTGGAAATGAACTTGAAATGGTCCAATCCAATAGTGGCAAAACATGGAGCCAAGGTTTAACATTTTGTTGCAAGTTACTGCCAGCTCAGAGAAGCAGGGAGTCTGAAGCAGAAACTAGCAAACTCAAGTGTTAATAAAAAACTAAATACAATTATGAAATTACCATTCGAATTATTTTCCTAAAGCTGCAATTACTACAAATTGGATGGATTAAAGCAACAGAAATTTGTCCTCTCAGAGCTCTGGAGGCAACAAGTTCAAAATCAAGGTGTCACCGGGCCATATTCCCTCCAAAGTTTGTAGGGCAGAATACTTCTTTGCTTCTTCTTAACTTCCAGTGGCTCCCAGCAATCCTTTGTGTTCTGTGGCTTATAGATGTGTCACTCCAGTCTCTTCCTCCATCTTCACATGGCCTTCTTCTCAGTGTCTCTGTGTATTCCCTTTCTTCTTTTAAGGACAGCATCCATTGGGTTTAGGGTCCACTTTAATCCAGTATGATCTCATCTTAATTAATTATATCCACAAAGACTCTACTACCAAATCTGAAGTTCTAAGTAGGCATAAATTTTGGGGGATAATGTTCACCCAATACACTATTTAAAAAACATAGGAAAATAAATTTTTAAAATATTTTCCCTGGATTTCTTCATATTCTCTTGCATATCATTCAAATGTCCTCTAGAAGAGGAGAGGGATTAATCACAAAGAGCTCCCACAAAGCTAATTTAAATTTAGAGAACTCAAGGGAAAAAAATCAAAACAATTCTCATTAATGCTTTTTTTCCAACTCAACGTACACATCTTATTGGAAAAAGGCCTATTCCTTGTGTGCCTCACCTCTCCCACCTCCCAGAGTCAGGGGCTGCCTTAGGGTGTCTACTTACTTACCTATGAAGAAAGGGACACCTGTAAGAACAGTGAAATGTCAAGGGGCTGAAGCGTGAAAGAAAGATCTCCTAGGACTTGCAAGCCTTCATTTTAAAGTGAATTAAAATGTATTTGTACAAACTTTGTATGAACTTTTCTTAAAATAAAATCAAATAGTATTCAGTAATTAGAATAAAGGTTGCCTTCCTATTACTTAACTTTACAGTTTCTGTGTTCACCAAATCATAGCGCAAGGAGGCAAGTCAATTATCAAATTAATTATTCAGGTCCCAAACCTGATTTCAAAAACATTAAAATAAAACTTTTTTTTTAAAGCACTGGTCTCAACGGGAAGTGATTTTGCCCTCCTTCCCATGCCTTCAATATTTGGGAACATTTTCGGTTGTCATGACTAGGAGGGGTTCTACTGGCATCCAGATACCAGGAACGCTGCTAAATGTCCTGCAATGCTTGGAAAAGCCCTTCGCGAAAGAGCAATCCAGCCCCAAACATCAGTCATACCAAGACTGAGGAGCCCTGGCCTAGCTCATAGGAATCTTTCTAAAACTATACTTAGATCAAGTTTCCTTCCTGCTGAAATGGATGCACATTATCTTTGAGAATTCAAGCTCCTTGGCCTTTAAGTCCTTCTATAACTTTCCCAAGGTTGCCTTTCCAGTGTTATTTCTCATTACTCCCAATATGAACCCTTCTTACCCAACACCCTGGACCTACACATAACACCCCTCAAGCTCTTCACAGATCACCTTACTTTGAAAATGTTTCCCATTCTCACTCTCAAACCTTACCTGTCCTTCAAGGACCACCTCAAGCTCCACCCTTTCCAGAAACTCTCTGGGACCAACCCTATCCTCCCAGTCTCCCTAGCGTCCCTCTCCCCTTTACTAGGTACACTCCAGCCACACGTGTCTCCTTGCTGTCCCACTAATATGTCAAGTTATTTTCTCTCTCTTCTCCTGGCTCCCGTGTGACTGGCTTCTCATCTTTTGGTTTTCAGCTTAAATGCCATCACCGCAGAAAGACCTTCACTGAACCTCCTATTCACTCACCAAGTTCTCTGTCATCACACTATTTGGTTCCTCCATAGCATCAATCACTACATAGTATCCTGTCTATGCACAGCCTTGCTAACTTCTCTCCTGCCTCTTTTTTTCCCACACTAGAATATACAACACTCTGAGGGCAGGAGGCTTGTCTAGTTTGTGCATCAGTGTATTCCCAGCCTCTTCACAATACCATGAATGTCACAGATGGAGCCTGACTCAAAATAGGTATTCAGTACAGATTTGTTGAGTAAAAACCCCAACTTATATGCAAATGTTTAGTTACTGAATTCTTGAGGTACATCTCTCATGCTTAAGAGCAGAGCTGCCCTGCACCTAATACAATGATGCATTTGGTAAGTAACTAGTAATTATGAGGAGGGACCTCAAAAAACCTAGAATTATCTTCCGGAAGGCAGGCCCCTTGTAGTACAGGATTCCCCAGCTAGGTGAGAGTTCTGAGAACCCACCTATATACCACTTGTATTGTTATATATAAGAGGCTGCGTTCAGCTTCAGTGAATTTTTTTTGAAGACTCAATGCATTTGTCCATTTCCTGATGGGTGATTTCTGAGTGCACTTTCCCACACTATGTTGACTGTTCAGCAGTATTTGACCCAAAATGGCATAACCTCGGTGCCCCACCCTCCCTGTTCACCTGATACTGCCTTGAGTGACTTTTTTTTGTTGTTTCCCTGGATGAAAAAAGCCCTCAAAGGGAAATGTTTTGCCTATGTGGAAGAGGCAAAACAAAAAATGGCAGAAGCACTAAAAGGCATCAAAATCAATGACTTCAAAAACTGCTTTGAGAAATGGAAAAAAACATCTTGATAGGTGTATTGCATCAAAGGGAGAGTACTTTGAAGGCAACTGAAGTTTAAGCATGTGAGAATAAATACACAATTTTTTATAAATAAATTCTGGGTTTTTGGGTCCTCCCTCATCTGCATTGGATGAATAAGTACCTGCCACAGATTTAACATCTACAGAGTTTACATTCTAATATTTCTAGATTTACTCTCCACAGCAAACCTGCTTTATAGGTAATTCTAAGTGGTTGATGGTGAAAGCAGGAAACAGTCATCTCACTAATTAGGTAAATTACCTGGTAAGTGCTACATTCTGATGTATATTTCAAAACTGCTACACTTGTATTTTACCACACAGTTGTGCCCTGTTTATTATCACTGGGCTTTATACTATTTATAGGGATAAATATTCATTGGTGTGTTTACAAAATCTATACAAAGACCTGGCAGAGAGTCTCTCAATTCTTGCTTGGTTTTCCTTCCCTGAGGTAGTTATGAAGAACAACCGTCACTATATTTACAAAGTGTTTTGACATAGATTCTTCCAGTCACCTGTGGCAGAGATGCTAACTATCTCCTTTTACTCCCTTTCTTCTCCTTTCATGGTTGTAGAATTTTAGGTTGGGACATGACTACCCAGTTCAGGACCACATTTTCCAGACTTCTTTGCACTGAGGTATGGCCATAGGACTAAGTTCTGGCCAATGGGATGTGAATGGAAGTTATGTGTACAGCTTCCTGAAAGTAAGCTTGAAAGCTGAGTGCCTTCCCCTTCTTTTCCTCTTCTGGCTTAAATATGAATGTGGCAGTGCCCACCATGCAGATGAGGGTGATGTCCAGAGATGGTGGAACAACAAGGAAAACACAACTGCATCAGTGACATCATAGCTGCTGTGTAGCCCTGAATTGCTTAAGTTCAGAAGTTTCCATGTGAGAGAAAACTTTCTACCTTGCTTAATTAACTGTTATTTGGGGGTCATGTTCCAAAAGATGACCTGATAGCCTCACCCTTTTCTGCCTTCCCCACTAAGAAATTCAGCAGTACCATCAGCATGTTGCCAAACTGAGATGTCCACTTTGTTCAGTAAAGTTGACAGAAATGCTAGAATTAAGCCAGTACCTCATGGGAATGTTTTCCTTGGCCTTCTCTGCCATCCAAGCTTCTCTGTTACTGTCTACCCTTGGATTTCTCTTAGCTTCTTAACTTTAATCTTGCCCATGGGTACTGATCAGGTGGCACAACATGATCTGAATAAAGGATATTTTGAGAGACCCTGAGTCAGCTTGTCTCCTGCCAGCAAGTCTTTTTACTTTTACAGATGGAATTTGCCCCTTTCTTTTTTCTCAGGTTTCCCCGAGGTTTCATTTACTGCACCAAGATAAAAGCACAGTTTCTTTAGCTTTAGAGATGCCTCCAGAACTTGTGATCTGAGCCCATCACTGTGGGATTTTTTGGATTATCAGAGACCCCTTACACATTAATACTCTGTACTGATATCAGAATGCTTTCAAATGATCTCCATTTACCTTCCATCATTCACCATTTGTTGAAAATAGATGATCATAGTGTCCCTAAATGTTCTAAATAGACACAGCCAAGAAAGGCGGGGCAAGTCAATTTATTTTTGTAACAGGTAGATGTGGAGCACCCCCTCAGGTACCGTCCTAGGCACTGAGGATATATAAGTGAGCAAGACAGATAAGGTCCCTGCCTCATGGAGCTTCCTAGGGGGGCACAGACATGAAAAAAGAAATGGAGAAAAGGAGAGAAAGAACAGGGAGAAGAGAAATTAAACAGTTTCATATCGTGATGAAAATGCTATGGAGAAAATACAGCAGGGAATGGGTCAGGCAGGCCTATCCCAGGAGATTCTGATTAAGCTGAGGGTTCACTGATGTCATGGGGGTAATGATCTGGGAAGAGTCCCAGAAGAGGGAAGAGCAGGTGCCAGTGCCCAGGGTGGGAACACCTGTGTGTGCTGAGGAGCACAGGGAAGACCTGTGTGGCTGCAGTGAATTGAATGAGAAGGAGGACATGAGATGGTGTCAGCTCAAGCTCCCTCCAGCCCCTCAAAAGTTCACACATGGAGTTGCAAAGGTGGGCCTGAGGGTCAGGAAAAGAGGAAAGGAAAATCCCACCTTTTACTATTGTCCTTCCCAAGAAGAGGGGAGCTTAAGAAAACTCTGAAAATCTGAATCTGAAATTCAGTCATGCCCAGTTTCTCATTCTCTCAATGTCCTTTAGAGAGTGTTCTGCCGGTGCTTACACTTGTATGTGTGGTAATTATGATAATAATGATAATAAGTATTGACAATTAACAGCATTGCTAAATTTTGGTGTTAAATATATACTCTTCAAACTTCTCTAAAATATGTAATCTTCTAGTATAGGCAGAAAGTAAAACTTTGTGTACTGTTACCAGGGAGACCTGAGTCAGCATCCACCCTAAGTTTGTTCCTCAGTTCTAGCCTCACTCGCAAGAGATGAATTCAAGTGAGAGATAATACATATAGTGAAAGTGAGATAGCAAGTTTATTTATGAAACACATACGAACACAAAGCTGCAAGCAGGTACGTGCCTAGTCTGAATGCCCCATGTATAGAGGAAATAAAGCTCTTAGTAATTTTGCTAATAAATTTCTTCTACACATTTGAGCCTACAAGTGGGCTACAAGTGGGCACTTAGCTAATCTGAGTGTGCTGACTATTGGGGTTTAGGGGCTATATACCTTAGTCGGCTTTTAGGTTCCCCCCCTTCCCCTTCTAAACCTTGGGAGTAATGTACAGCTACAAAGTCTTTCTTTCTTACCTAGTAAAGGCTCTTTGTCTTAGTGAAATTGGTACAGAGGCTCCATTTCTCAGCACAGAGTCTCAAGGACTCCCCTCCTCCTGCTCTATCCCTTCTGTGATATTTGGAATGCCCAGCAATCTTATCAGACCAGGCTCAGGACTGCTGAGTCAACGGGTGAGACATGTCTCCCTCCTCTTCCCTGCCTTAGTTCACTACCCATCCTGCCTAACAATACTAAGTCTGAACAGTCAATGAAACAATGCATCCTAAAAGCAGGGACTAGAGTCTAAAAAAAGAAGATTCTTGCTTTTAAATCCCTTTTTACTGCATTTATGACATTGCAGCCCAAATGGTCTCATCTCCACCTTGAGTAACCCAAGACAAAAGTTCCGATCAGTATCTGCGGTGACAAAGATGAGCTCATGAGATTTACTTTACATGTTTGGGGCCTCAGTTTTATCTTCGAAATGAACGTAAATACCTTAAAGATTCACATCAGCTAACTAGTGAATAGGTTTTAGAATACCTTTCCTCTTTTTTTGTAAATCATCATAAATTCTGCCTCTGTGGCATACCTCCCATTCTCCATAATTTCACAGAAATTACCACTGACAGATAAAATGGTCTATGTTCAGTTATTTATTCATTGTCTGCACAGTGACTGGGGATATCATGATGGACAGGATGACCAAGTTCCCTGCCTTCAAGAAGCTAAGTCTAGTCCTGGCTGGTGTGGCTCAGTTGTTTGGAGTGTCTTCCCATAACCTAAAGGTTGTGGGCTCAATTCCCAGTTGGAACACATTCCTAGGTTGCGAGTTCAATCCTTAGTCCAGGCACCGACACATGTGACCCCGAGTCCAGGTGCGTAGGGGAGGCAACCAATCCATGCTTCTCTCTTGCATCGATGTTTCTCTCCCTTCTTCTCTCTCTAAAAGCAATGAAAATGGGGAAGGATAAAGAAAAAAAAAAGCTAAGTGTAGTGGGGAATACAGATAATGAGCAAGTAATTTCTGGAGTGTCACGCAGGAGAAATAGGGTCCCTTTGGGAATAGATATCTCAATGTCCAGGCCTGATCTGGGAGAACTCGACTTTTCTTGAAGGACTCATTCACCCTGAGAAATTTGAAGATCACTTTGCTTTGTGATGTACTGAAGAAAATACAGCAGCAGCTGGTTTTTCTTTCTCTAACCTGCCTGCGGTACACTGTCTCCCTAAGCATGGCCTTGCCCCATCTTTCTTTAAATATACTTCTGAGGAATTTAACAGAAAGTGGTGTGGTAGAAAGAGCCAGCACTGGGCCTGAAATGATCTGGGCTCAAATCCCAGCTTTGCCTCTGAGAAGTCCCCACGCAGTCTGAGGATAATAAGCCCTCCCCTCTCCCCCAGGATTACTGTGAGTGTTCATATGATCATTTACATAAAAATGATTTGTAAACTATGGAGCATTATTCTTGTGTCAGCTGCTATTTCACAAGTCTTTGCATATTCTGGACTTCAGTTTTTCCTGACACAAATATACAGATTCCTGCTATTCTTTTGTGATATCCATCATTCGTGCCCCTCCTTCCATCCTTTGTTTTGTTCATTAAAAATCAGAGCTATAACAGCTTTCCCTCAGAGCCACGTAGGTTTCTTTAACTGCCTCTCTCTCCCTTTTCCTTGAGACTTGGTACAAATAGGATGGCATTTAAAGCTTTGAAATCTTCTGAGGTCCTTTCGGAGTCAACCTCAAATCCAAACCCAGATGGCAACCTATTCCATCTACCAACTTGGAAAATCAGAAAACTGTTTTTAATCCAGATCCAAATTATGTCTCTCATCTTACTGTCAAGCAAGGATTAGTGTAGGCCTTGGCTTTTCTGTAAAATCTATCCTATTTTGTAGTGGCCCTGGAGCACTATGGAAGCCGTGGGGGTGAGAAGTCCCTGAGGGATCTGATATGGTGACTCAAAGAACCTAGTGGCTGTTTATCTGGGGACTCCTCCTCATACCCAAAGCTTTCTGAGGCCTCCCAGACTCTCCCCACCCACCTCATCAAACCAAGAACCTGGGTCTCTGTTCACTGGTGCACCAGCACAAAGCACTACCTCAGCCTCCCAGGCAGTTCACAGTAGGATGGGGGCAAGCTGGGAAGAAACTCACGCCTGGTCTGTGAGGTAGGCCATTTCTCCCAGCACCTTCCAGTGGCAAATGAAGCATGAGATTCTCTTCTTCATCCAGGCAGGCCTCCACTGACCCTGGCAGCAACAGACCAACAGTGCTATTGCCCTGTCTGTTCCTAACAATCACAGAGGGCTTTGCAAAAGTGTCATAAGCCTCCTCTCAGGAAGTTCCCACAGTTGCCAGATGACATCATAGGCTGGGACTGGGGAGAACTCCTGAGAAAGGTGAGCAAGGAGAAGCTGTGGATTAATCCAGAGAGTAAATACAAATAGGTGAAAATGAGCACATGGAGGACTTCTGGCCAAGATGGAAGCGTAGGTGAACACACTGTGCCTCCTCACACAATGAAAATTAAAGACAACAAAGATTTAGAAACAAGGAAACATCCAGAACTGATAGAAAATTGAACTGTACGGAAGTCCAACAACCATTCATCCAGACCAGTAAGAGGGGCGGAGTCATGGCAGGAAAAAGTGGAGGTTGGCAGACCCAGGTGCACAGGCAGCAGAAGGTGGCAGACTCCAGGCATGCAGGCTGTAGCTAGCAGACCCCAGGTGCACAGGCGGCGGCTAACGGACCCCAGGAACGGGGC
The DNA here is from genome assembly GCA_004027475.1 of Anoura caudifer. Taxonomy (NCBI): domain Eukaryota; kingdom Metazoa; phylum Chordata; class Mammalia; order Chiroptera; family Phyllostomidae; genus Anoura; species Anoura caudifer. The sequence continues at coordinate 464 of PVKU01017214.1, read as the reverse complement.
GGCAATGGTGCAGACCCAGTGAGGCCCCATAAGGCGGCTGGCTGACCAGGTCCACATTCGTGCACAGATAATCCAGGTGAAGGGGAAGTGGCAGAAGGAACTGGAATCCAAGAGAAAGTGGAGCAAGCACCATTGTTCCCTCTCAGACCCCGCCGCCACATACAGCATCACTAACCAGTGACTGGGCTGCCCTGCCCTGGGGAACATCTAAGGCTCCACCCCTCACTACATAACAGCTGCAACCAGACCAAAAAAAAAAAAAAAAAGGCTCAAACCAGAGAACAAATCAAAGCCCCAGAGCCAATTTATCTAAGCGACCAAGAGATAGCCAACCTATCAGATGCACAGCTGAAAGCCCTGGTGATCAGGATGCTCACAGAATTGGTTGATTTTGCTCACAAATTAGATGAACAAATGTAGGCTACAATAAGTGAAATGAAGGAAAACACACAGGGAACCAATAG
>PVKU01017213.1:0-12146 GCA_004027475.1 Anoura caudifer | reverse complement strand
CAAGTGATTTCAGAGGAAACGACAACGCTGGATGCTCCCTTCCTCAGACACCCCATTCTTACTTTCTTGGTTGGAGCTCTGGCATGTTCCCAGGGACGGATTCCCACTCTCTCCTGAGGATCTTCCAGTCTGCTGCCCAAGTTCTCACATTCCCTGATCCCCTGCACCTGACAACGATTGGCAGTGTCTGTGCCTGATGATCCTGTGAAAAAATAAAGCTTTCTTCCTCATTACCATGGCGGCTCATGTGTAATTTCCCTCTGTCCCTTCCCATGTGGGTAAGTGTGTGTCCACTGGTCCACTTCTCAGACCAGCGCTGCCCCACACAGGGGTCAGAATCCCAGTCCTAGACTACAAAAAATAGAGTCTATCAGTCTTTCTTTTGCTGATTGTGAGGTAGTGGGGGAGAGAAGGGCATTGGAGGCCTGTAATCATTAGTAAAAAAAAATGAGTTTCCCCATGAAACTTGGGGTGCAGGTTCCTCTCATAATGGGCTCTTCAGAATCCTGGGAGGAGCTACTATGTGCTGTTGATGGGCTGTTTCTTGCATCCCTGTTAAGAAAGAGAGAATGTGTAGTAGGCAGTTGTCAGAAAACAGGCAGAATAAGTATTCTCAATCAGGGGTAATCTGTCCTTCCAAAGGACATTTGTCAATATGTAGACATATTTTAGCTTGTTTGTAGATACTGAGGTGGGAGTGTTAAATACTACTGGCATCTAGTGGGTAGAGACCAAGAATGTAGCTGAACATGCTGCAGCACAGCATAGCCCCTGACCCCCATAACAGAATTTTCTGGCCCAAAATGCCAAGGCTACAAATCCTCAGAGAAGAAAAAGGGGTAGGGAAATGAAGGGACAGCATCAGAAAGAACAGATAACTCCATCTGCTCAATAAATATCCCAGAGAGCTGGTGGGGGTCGGGGGAGGGGAGTAGAGTGGGGGGAGAGAATTAGTTAAAGCAAAGTTGTGTTAGAGGGAGAAATAGGGCTGAGAGTTTCAGAAATGTGATAATGTGAAGATCGTAGATGAGGAGACAACCAGAAAAAAAGTTAAGTGGAAACATGAGAAGTTTTTCTAGGGTTATAGATTAGTTTAAGATCAGAAACTTATTAGTGCTTATCATATGCTAGGTACCCCTAAGTGACTGATATAAGCTCATTTAATGTTCTAAACAACCTGTGAGGATGTCCTTAACAGCCTCATTTTACAGAGGGGGAAGCTAAAAGTCCACCTGTGTGGGGACGGAGGCCACATGGCCGGGAAGTGGGGCAGCGGTCGGGCAGCAGAGGCTGTGCTGTCCACCACCTTGTCGCATGGCCCTCCCTTGAAACTTTTTAAGAGAACTTTGAAAAAAGGAGTTTTTTTTTTCACTTAACATTTATTTTGCCCTGTTTACCTTTCTTGTATTTAGTTTTTATTTTTGTTTTATTTTTTTAAAGCTGCTGAGCTGAGAGTCCAACCATGTGAGTTATGATTTCAATAAAACTATTTTTTCAAAAATTCAGTCTCCCATATTTGGGACCTAAAATGTGGAATTCAACTCTCCTCTAGGTTAAAATCACCTGCTGAAAGATTATTCTCACTCTGTCTGCCTGATTGTTGAAATACTATTGTAAAAAAGCAGTCTATCCAAGCTATCCAGATGATTCTTAGGCTGAACCGAAGGAACGTCATAGAGCTTGAGCTAAATTCCAGTTGAAAATTTGGGAGATATACTAAGCAAATCATCATCATCGTCGTCGTTGTCATCACCACCACCACAATCATCATCCATCCTTGTAGCACTTTGGGAGTTCACTGAATCAAAAAAAATGTTTTTTTTTTTTTTGTCCTTAGAAAACATCAAACTGGCTATTTATATTCACTTTAACATCCAAGGACTTGGAGTTGCTAAAATTGGGGGGATTTAATAGAGACAAGGGCTCCCAAGGAGTCTGATGTGAAACACACCAGGTATGATCAACTCTTCAGCTTAACTCAATTCTTCATGTAGGAACCACAGTCACCATGTTTGGATCCATCACCAGGACCACTTGTCACTCAAACCCTAAAAAAATTCCAGGGTAGCATTCCTCCATGACACCAAGACAGTGTAGAGTCATGGTGAAAATATGCCTCAAAAAAGTGTTCAGGATGAGTAGACTTGGCTGAGGGGTGAATGTCACAGCCATGTGTGGAAGATCTTACTCAGCCTCACGTGAAGGGAAACTGGCAAACCCAGAGCCACACTTGCCCAAGAGCTGAGGACCACCAGGCAGAGAGTGGCTGGAATGCATAGACCGCATTCTGAACTGCAGACCAGCTCCCAGAAAAACAGGACTCAACTTTTTAAGTAATAAATCCTGTCCTCTGCTGCAGACTGTAGAGTGACTCTTGGGGGCTCAGAAGCTCCTGTCAATTTCAGGCTCTCAATGTGTTTCATGAAAAGGCTATGTGTGCAAAGTGGCCTCCAAATGCAAAGGAGCTGATGAGCCAAAGAAGAATGCAGACAAGTCCTGCTTGTTGGTTGTAGGGAACTTACTTACAGAAAGCCATTCTGAGCAACAGCAGAATGAAATGGATCCCCTCATCATTTACCCTGCAGGCCATGTGTTTTATACCCCTCTAGGAAATGGACATATGTACTCTGAAAGGAAGGCATCGAGGAGAACAAAGGGACCTGATTCCGAGGCTCTGGCACCAGGGTGAGTTACACATTGAGGGTGCCTTGTCCCAGAAGAAGGAAAAAATTACTGGTGTGACATTTCAGATTCCATCTGGGGGAAAATCAAGGGTGGCACAAGGGTTCATGCAATTAGTTTTAAAATGGAATCAGAAATCAAAAAAACAAATAAATAAAATGGAGTCAGCATTTTAAGACAAATTTAGCTTTGTCTGCGTACAATACCAGAGTATTCAACAATTCCTGCAGTTAGTGGGTACACTAAGGAGGGAGAAGAAATAGGAGTGAGCCCAACCAATAAAGTTTGGTCCTGCAGCACCAGGACAGTAAAAAACAGCCAGAAGCTATGTGGCCCCTAAAAGCGGACCTGGAGATTTAAGAGTTCAGTGGGCTCTAGATGAGCTCAAGATGCTCCAGTTCTCATCAGGAGACCATTCCATCCCAGAATAACATTCAACAGAAAATATTTACTGAGCATTTATTATGTGTGGACACTACTGCAGGTCCTACAGATACAATAGAGAACAAGAAAGTTCCCTAATTTGCTGGCAATACAGCAAAGTAAGGCACAAGCAGCCCTCTATGTAGTTTAATTCTCGTGCCCTTACAATGGGGAGGTAGCAGTACAGGTTTGATTAACACAGTGAAGGACCTCGGCCTAGAAAAATATTGAGGTTTAAACAGATTGGCTTTGCTTTCATACCAAAGGCAATTATCAAGTGAGAACAATGGTTAAATTGCTTAAGGGGATGGGGAGATTGTTAGTGTACACACAGGCCTCTGTCCTGATGTCTGTCCCAATTTCCCTCCTTCACTTCCTCCAAAGTCCCAGTGAAAACACATGTTTGCACTGGTGCTGTGAAGGTGCTCTCATATTCTCCATTACGCCACATTTGAGCATCTGTTGGGCAGCCACAACTAAAGGCCTTCCTGTAGCAAAATAAACAAATGCATTTATTGTTAATAATGTTTCTTTCAAAACTATCATTTTTAATTGTATGTGTGACATAAAAAATTGTCCTATTCTTAAGCATGATAATATTTCAGAAGAAAATACATCTCTAGTGTTATAATAAAATGATAAGACAATTCTACACAGTTTATTTAAATGCAGTTTCTACAAATATTAGTCAATCACATCAATTGCATCATATCAAGTGTACATAATAACACTACCACCTCTATCAATTATTATTCACCTCCTATCAATTATAATTCATCTTTCACCTGATTTCCCACTGTCTATCTTAGCCTAGATAAATCACCTTCTCTGAACTACTCCTGAAACTCAGAAACATAGAGAATGAATGACTTAGTGATACATCATTTATTAAATATAGTTTAGTTTCTTATATCCATCTCGGATTTCAACTCTAATAATCTATGGTTTATTTTGCTTTCTTAATATTATTTTCTTCTCCCTCCCCACACACTTCAACCTTCAGAGAGCTAACATCTGAAGAAAGAAGGAAAGAAAGCCAAGAATATTTAACTCTATAGCCATGATTCTTAATGTGCCTCTTCAATCAGCCATATTCTGCCCTCAGACATTAGCTTTATCACCTCCCTCTTTGCAGGGACCCCTCTGACTTCTGGATTTTGTGAGTTCCTGAAACTCACAGTTCCACTTGAACCAGTTGCACCTGTACAGATCAGGCTTCTCAGCTCACTGTTTCTGATGCATACCCATCACCCATCCCTGCAGGCCCCTGACCTCATCTCAACCACTCCCAAGTGATACCAAATGCCAATGTCTAAACAGACCAAAGCAACAGAAATCTGACACTGACACCTAAAACTCTTGCCTAAGCCCAGGGACTCCCCACACTTATTACAGCACTCATTGGCTTGGGTCATAGTTACTTGATTGCCTGTCTGTCTGCCCTGCTACACTGTGAGCTCCTCAGCCAGGACTCTATCTTACTTATTTATGATTCCTTGTGTTTATCACAATGTCTAGTGGGTAGTATCAATTTATTTTTTATTTGTTTGTTTGTTTTAAATAATAAAAAAGGAAGAAAAGAAGGAATGAAAAAAGGAAGGATGAGAAAGAGGGATGGAGGAACACAGGGAGGGAGAGAGGGAAGAAGGGAGGTAGCAATGAAAACAAGCCCACATGAAGCTTAAAGAACAGGTTTGAACAGTCCTGGCATCCTAAATCCCTTCTTTTAGAAAAGTTTACTCTCTCTCCCCTTTCCTTTCCTATCACCAAGACCCTGCAGCCTATGAGTAACAAAGTCCTGTACGAATTCTCCGTGACACCAGTATTTTCCCTCAAGGTGTTCAGACAGGTACTCTCTGAGCACTGAGCACCAGTCACTAAGGTGCTGTCCTGTGCAGGCATACACAAAGATTCTTAAGTCCCTGATATGTCACAGACAGGTGAGAAACTGGAGGTAATATTTGGAGGAGAAGATGGCAAGAGTTAAAACTCTTGATTAGCCAAAAATTGGTCAAACTGCCTGCTAAAAATTTTGTTTGTTCTGTGGGCAACAGGCACGTAAGCCCACAGATAATCCAAAGTTCAATTCTGTTCCATCTCATATGATCTTTTAATCTGACTTTCTTATACAGACTGGTTATATATGAAAGCTTCTCTGTGGTCATGACAATTGCTATTTATCTCAAAATGATAAACCTTATTGTGTTGGGAGTTTATGAGCCTAATGAGAAACTAGGGACAAATACATAGAAGTAAAAAGACAAGCCTGTGAAGAGTAGTGCAAGAATCTCTAAAAATCCACTTGCTCATGAAAGCACATAGAAAACTTGCAAAAATTGTCAAAATTAACTTTTGCAAAACTCTAGAAATTAATGGTACTTACAAGAATTAGAAGTATTCATTGAAGACAAGCAGCTGAGCTTTGTGATGTATTGATTTGCCCCTTCTCAACTATCCCCCCATCTCCAGCTCCATAATAGCCTTAAAATTCAAAATCCTGATAGAACAGGTTTCCCTGGAGAGAACAGAACAGGTCTGGAACCCTGTAAAAGCTCCATTCCCAGAGAACTGCCCTTACCTGACCTATATAGCAATTACCTGGAAATCCCAGCTAGCAGAGTTTGTCTTTACTCCACCTGACTTGGAGCTCACACACTACAAACAGCTTTTACCCAAGGGTGTTTGTTGGAAACAATTAGTGGTAATTGTTAAACATCACAGCTAAAATGGCAGTAACAGTTGGGTAAGACAGAAGCTGACAAAAAGACAAGTAGAAAAGCAGAGAAACAAGATGTTCATAGAGAGTTTTTAAGACCTCTGAAATATTCCTGGGAGTCTTGAGACCATGTGAATGTATAGGGCTGTATCCATGCCCAGGAAAGGTGTGGGATAGCCCTAAAACCTCATATATGGCTGATCTTAAAGTTCTGCAAAAGCAGCAAATAAAACCTAAGTCAGAGTTGTAAACTACCTTCAGAAGTCTTAAAAACATAACTCAGTATGCACACAGAGGTCCTCAGCAAAGGCTTAGAGACATTACTTCAAGGCATTTCAGAAAATCTTTGTTTAATCATAAACTGATCACTAGCAGTGGCCACACATAATCAAAAATATAGAATTTACAGAATTAGTTCTGGAGAGTCACCAAAAAAATAAACAGCAAATACAACAACTACAATCAATAACAACAAGCCTCAGGAGGGGTAGGGAATCTGATATCCAGGACTGCCACATTATATTATTTAAAATGTTCGATTTTCAACAAAAAAAGAAATGTAAATAAACAATAAAGTGTGGCTACACATGGGGATAAAAATCAGTCAATAAAAACTATCCCCAAGAAAGCCCAGAAATTAGACTTACTAGACAAAGATGAAAATCAACTATTTTAATGTGTTCAAAGTAGTAAAAATAAACTATGTCCCAAAAACTAAAAAAAAAAGTATAAGAATGTTATCTTGCTAAACAAAAATAACAGCAAAGAAATAGAAAGAATTTTTAAAAAAGCAAATAGAAATTCCAAACTTGAAAATTACAAAAACTAAAATTAAATATTCACTGGATAGGCTTAACAGCAGATTTGAGCTGCAAGAAGAAAGAATTGGTGAACTTGAAAATAGATCAATTGTGATTATCCAATCTGAGAAACAGAAAGAAAAAAAGATTAAAAAAATGAACAGAGTTTCAAAGATCTGTAAGATACCACTAAATATGCCAACATATACATAATATGAATCCCAGAAAGAGATAAAGGGACAGAATTAGTTCAGGAAAGAATATTTGAAGAAATGAATTAATAGTCAAATCCTCCCAAATTTTATGCAAAGTAAAAATCTACACACTCAAGAATGTCAACACAGTCCAAGTAGTATATAGTCAGAGCTCTAAACCTAAACACACCATAATAAAATTGTCAAAAGACAAAGACAGAGAATCTTTAAAATAGCAAGAGAGAAAACATTCATCACATTAAAGAATCCTTAATAAGACTAACAGCTGACGTCTTATCAGAAATGATGGAAAACAGAAGGCAGAAGGGTGACATATTCAAAGAGCTAAAAGAAAAAGATTGTTAACCAAGATTCTATACCCAGCAAAATTATTCTTAAAAAATGAAGAAAAATTAAGATACTCCCAGATAAACAAAAATAGAGAGAATTTGTTGCTAGGAATGCTTCCCTATAAGGAATAATAGAGGGAGTCCATCAGGCTAAAATAGAAGTATACTAGACAGTAACACAAATCTATATGAAGAAACAAAGAATACAAGTAAAGTTAGCTATATAGGTAAATACAAAAGAGAGGATAAATGCATTTTTTCTTTGTAACTCCTTTTTCTCCTAATTTAAGAAACAAATACCTAAAGCGATATTTATAAAGCTATGCTAATGGCTTTATAATGTATAAAGATGGGAATCGTATCACAATAACAGCACTCAGAAGAGGGAGGGTATGAAGCTGTATAGAAACAAAGTTTTATATGCTGGTGAAATTAAATTGCTATTGATCTGAATTATATGTCTTTAATATGTTAATAGTAATACCCAATAAAACTACTAAGAAAATAACTCAGAATATAGCAAAATAAATGACAAGGAAATGATGTAACAGCCGCAACCAGACCAAAAAACAAACAAACAAACAAAGATGGCTCAAAAGGGAGAACATATCAGGACCCCAGAGCTAATTCATCTAAGCAACCAAGAGGTACCCAACCTATCAGATGCACAGTTCAAAGCACTGGTGATTAGGATGCTCACAGAATTGGTTGATTTTGGTCACAAATTAGAAAAACAAATGAAGGCTACAATAAGTGAAATGAAGAAAAACGCACAGGGAACCAATAGTGATGGGAGGAAAACTGGGACTCAAATCAATGGAGTGGACCAGAAGGAAGAAAGAAACAACCAAACAGAAAAGAATGAAGAAACAAGAATTCAAAAAAATAAGGAGAGGCTTAGAAACCTCCAGAACATCTTTAAATGTTCCAACATCCGAATTATAGGGGTACCAGAAGGGGAAGAGGAAGAGCAACAAGTGGAAAACTTATCTGAACAAATAATAAAGGAGAACTTCCCAATCTGGCAAAGGAAATTGACTTCCAGGAAGTTCAGAAAGCTCAGAGAGTCCCAAAGCAGGTGGACCCAAGGAGGAACACACCAAGGCACATCATAATTACATTAGCCAAGATTAAATTGAAGGACAGAATTCTAGAAGCAGCAAGGGATAAAGGCAGAGTCACCTACAAAGGAGTTCCCATCAGACTGTCAGAGGATTTCTCAAAAGAGACTTTACAGGCAAGAAGGGGCTAGAATGAAGTATTCCAAGTCATGAAAGTCAGGGACCTACATCCAAGATTGCTCTATCCAGTGAAGCTGTCATTTAGAAAGGAAGGGCAGATAAAGCCCTTCTCAGATAAGGTCAAGTTAAAGGAGTTCATCATCACCAAGCCCTTATTATATGAAATGGTAAAGGGACTTATGTAAGAAAAAGAAGATAAAAAATAGGACAGTAAAAACACAGCAAACTCACAGATATTAACAACCACACCTAAACCAAAAGCAAACTAAGCAAACAGGTAGAACAGGATCAGAAACACAGAAATGGAGATCACATGGAGGGTTAGCAACAGGGGAGTGGGAGGAGGAGAGAGGGAGAAAAGGTAAAGAGAATAAGTAGCATACATGGTGGGTAGAAAATAGACAGGAGGAGGGCAAGAATAGTGTGGGAAAGGTTGAAGCTAAAGAATTTATGACACGTGGACATGAACTGAAGGGGGGAATGTGGGTGGGAGGGGGTGTGCAGGGTGGAGGGGAATGATGGGGGAGAAATGGGACAACTTTAATAAACTTATAGCATAATCAATAAAGTATAATTTAAAAAATAAAAAATAAAGTAAAATGAAACAAAACATACCAAATTTAGGCAATATAGCAAAAGGAGTTGTCAGAGGGATATGTACAGCTATAATTAACTATATTTAAAAAAAAAGAAAAATCTCAAATGAATAATCTAACCTAATATTTAAGACACTGGAAAAAGGAGAGCAAACTAAAGCTAAAGCAGAAGGAAGAAAATAATAAACATTAAGTTTATAGCTGCATTATTTATGATAGCCAAAAAGTAAAATAACCCATGTCTATCAATTGATGAATGAATAAGCAAAATGTGATATGTTTATAAAGCAGAATATTATTCACCTATAAAAAGAAATGAAGTACTGATACATGTAACGATGTGGATAAGCTATGAATACAATATGCTAAATGAAAGACGCCAACATACAAGGCCATATATTGTATAATTCCATTTATAAGAGATGTCTAGAATAGGCAGATCCATAGAGCCAAAAAGTAGCTTAGTGGTTGCCAAAGGGACACTGAGGAATGGGGAGTGACTGCTAATATGTGCAGAGTTCCCTTTAGAGGTGATAAAATGTTCTGGAATTACAGATAATGGTTGTACAACTTTGTGAATATGCTAAAAACCACTAAATTGTACACTTTAAAAGGGTAGATTTTATGGCATGTGAATTATATCTCAACAACAACAAAAAGGTGGCTTTTAAGATGGATGTCTCTCCCCTCCCATCTTATCTAAGTGTGACATAGGTGAGTGTCACCAAGCAGACTGGGCTTGGGTGACCAGAGAGTATTGAACTAACAAATAACCGTAATGGGTTGGAAAGGTTCATCTTTGGCTTATAAGCTATGTGGCCTAATCAAAATGAACCCAAGGAGGTAACCCTGAGAGTCTGAATGCCTGTCTCTGCAGCACCAGTTAACATTATTAGGTCAGAACTTTCCTGAGATCATCCATCCAGACCAGTCTCTGTGTTTCTTCTGCATCTCTGGATCACAGAATCCCACTCCCCTAGGAGGGGACACCTGGCAATGGTGACCCCTGCAGAGTTGCCCTCCTCTTCCCTGCACATCTTGGAGGTGCAGCTCCTTCCCCAGAATTAAAGGCTAGAAACAATAGAGTTTCTATTGAGACATACAAAGCAGACAGGTAGGAATGCCGCTGAGGCAAGCTCAACAGAAGATGACTTACATTGCAAGAAGAACAGAGAAAACTCTCCACTAATAGTTCCTCAATACTTTGAATTTGGAACATCCCAAAACTGGGACTAAAGTTACTTCTCAACTGTTTTCCCAAGTGACCCAAAATTTCACCCATGTGGCCAAAACTGGCCTCTCTTTTTGCTTCTGGAGAATCACAGAATATATAAAATAAACGTTCACTCCTTCAGAGGGTCTGAATGCTCAGACTTGCTCAGACCAGCCTCACAGCACCGAGAGCGACCCCTTGGAACAGCTGTCACCCTCCATCAATGGCTGTCCCCTGTGTTATGGTGTAAGCTCCCTTGGGGCAGAGATGGGGTCCCCTTTGTTCTCTACCATGTTCCCAGTGCTGTCCAGGAGGCCTGGCTCATGTCATGCTCCACTAAACATTTTTAAATAAAGATATATAGACGTGGACAACTTAACCTCATTGCGTGCAGCTGTGCATACCCCAATCTGATTCTTCCAGGCCTAACACCACTGACAAAGCTGGTGAAAACAGCAGGCCATGTTGTGACCACTCCATTTCTCTCTTCAGTCTTACCAGTGTGACAGGATATATTCCTGTCATCCCTACTTGTGATGACCTTTTCCTGAACTTACACACCAGTGGGCTACCCAGCAATGTTAATGAGATGGCCACTGAGTCTGACATGAAACTGAGGGTATAAATGCTTCACTCACCCTCTTCCCAACTCACCGTCATGCACCACCACTTCCTCTGGCCCAGGGCAATTTACCCACTCACAGATATCCTTAAAGAGAGGACTTTTAAAATCTCAAAGTTTCTTAGAGGATGACTTGAAGAGTGCAGCTAACAAAATTAAACCCCCCTAAAAATATTTTTTTTCTCTAAAGACATGTAGCTATTCATATAGGCTTTAATATTTACAGAAGAACTTAATATCCATAAAATGGCTTCATTTGGAATGTCATATAGGTTACATGTACATTACTTTATAAACTGCTGTGATCAGTCATAAATAGGTCATGAACATTTTTTCATGTGAGAAAATACAATAAATAATATAATTTAGTAGAAAAATCATTAATTCTAACAAAATTAAATTTTTGTTGTGTTTTTGACAGTTATATATTGAAAATGTAGCAAATGTAGCATAACAAATGGTAAACTCAAATGAGAAAAGTCTTAAGTTTATATAAATGGATCATCTTCAAATATCATATATTGTTTGGTCTATTAAAGTTTCCTACTAATCAAAAAATGACTCAGCTCTAGCACTGTCTTTCCAAGGAACACCATGATTAGGTTCCTGGGTGCCATAAGATTTTCTATGGGGCCCCACTTAGTCCACACAGGGTATCAACCCTATTCCTCCATTTTTATACCCATTCATCTCATTCCAGGGGCTCGAGAGAAGAGTAATCATTCACACCTGCATGGGTGCTTTGGGCTATGTGCAGGGTAGAGAAGAGCTAAAACCAAAGACCATGACCTCGAGCCTGAAGACATTATGTACAGTTGCATTACAGCATTTAGCTATACAAATGTGCATATTAGTATTTCTCTCTCTCTTTCCTGACAGACGATGAGCTATCTTAGAACAGAAAAGTGTCATCTTCATCCATATGTGCCTACTTCCCAGCAAAGCCCCTGAGCCCATGTTAAGGAACATACCCTGAATGAATGATGCAAAGAGGATGTGCTGGCAACGCCATCAGGCCTGAGGAAGACAGAGGCAGGCGACAGCTTCCTGGTTCCCTCTTGTCAGATGCCTTGTTAAGCCACAGGAAGATGATGAACGCAAGATCAGTCTGGAGTGTGCCAGGCTGTCACCCTCCCTCTAGTTGTGAAAGCAGCAGCATGCTCAGGCCGTGTGTCACTAACCCAGCACAGGATAAAAGGGATCTGCCTTGGGCTCCCTATCCACAGCCTCCTCAGGACAAACCTTCTCCTGCCTCTGAATCCGGTGAGTACTCAGCAGGGCACGGGACTCTAGCTGAGATGCTACAGAG
>PVKU01017212.1:0-13054 GCA_004027475.1 Anoura caudifer | reverse complement strand
TGGTAGCACAGGAGGAGGGGAGCTCTTGAAATTCTGTATGCATGTTTCCACTATCTGGGAAAGAAAGCTTTTGAAACTGTATTCATCCCAAGGTCTAGAGAGGGGAGGAGGAGGGAAAATCTAGAGGCTGGCTGCAAGCACACAGCCCCTAAAACCCCAATAGGTGGGGCACTCAGACCAGCTGGGTGTCTGCTTGCAGCCAGCCTGCTCATGTGTGTTTCATAAAGAAACTTTGCTACCTCATTTCCACTATTTGTGTTGTCTCTCACCTGAATTCATTCATCTTTCATGAAGGAGACAAGAACCAAGGAGGGGGATCCCCCTAATTTGGGTCTCCCCAATAACAAAAATCAGAGAATCTTGACTTTAATACTCTAGACACAGTGCAAAGTAGGGTGCCTGTAATGTGGTGACTGAGTAAATGAATAAATTCAAGTCCAGTGCAGACTTTGAGAGCTTTTAAATTATTACTTTTATTTTGATTTGGGGGAATTGCATAAGAAAGAGTTTCCCAGGTATTTGCAATTTGTTGGAGGATCCAGTTTGGATGAGCAAACACAGGGGAAATGCTGGAACTCTCTCCACCCTCTGACTCTATTTAGCTTGGGAGGTCGATTTTTGCCAAGTAGTGGGTCTGGCTACTCCTCTTCCCCCTTGTGCCTCTTCTGTGATACAAGGCAGAGAAACTCTTGTAGTTTCGTATAGGAGTAAGTCTTCCTACTGGGGGCTCTCAGAACTCTGCTTGACACCCTCATAACGAAGAAAAAATAATTCACTGTGACCCTGGCTGGTGTGGCTCAGTGGTTTGAGCATGGGCCTGTGCACCAAAGGGTTGCCAGTTCGATTCCCAGTCAGGGCACATGCCTGGGTTGCAGGCCAGGTCCCCAGTGGGGGGTATGTGAGAGGTAACCACACATTAATGTTTCTCTCCCTCCCTTTCTCTCTCTTTTCCCTTCTCTCTAAGTAAGTAAAGAAAAATCTTAAATACATTAAAAAAATACTTCACTCTGTGTACCTCCCAGGGTCCATGGTGGCTGGAGGACAAAGGATATAGACAGGTGCCGCAGCCTCTTCCCGAGAGAGTCAGCACTCATGGGCAATGCATTGGTTAGCAATCGAAGTAAATGGTGGTGGTCTAATGGGGATTCTTTTCCCTCCCACCATAGTGAACCCACCTTATTAAATATTTCCTTATGTGCCTTTGATTGCTTACAGGGCTCATCAATGTCCCTCTCAAGGTCCAACAGTTGCGAGCACTTGGGAAGTGGAAGGTAATCTGATAACTGGAGAGATTGAAGTGGACTAGGGGCCTGCGAGTCATCGTGAATTTGCAGGCCCAAGCACGTACAAACCAGACCAAGTGAGCTTTGACTTTTAATCATACTTTTAGCTGTAATCAGCTTTAAATGGTTTGGTTGAGGGTGACATTCAACTACATGTTCTGGACTCCAGGCTTTGATGTGTGTCTTGTAACTCACATGCTGCCTCCTCTCTGAAGCCTTCCTTGTTTTTTTTTGTCATGCTGAAGTGTAATTGCATATTTACACAACTGTCTCTTCCTGGAGAATTTGAGCTGCATGGCCAGGGACCATATTTATTCATTTGGTAAACACTCAAGTGCCCACATGCCTGGCATTCTGTTAGGCTATACCTTATTTGTTATTTCTTCCCCAATGTCTAACAGTGCATGACACCTAGTAGGTGCTCAGTAAATGCTTGTTGAGTGAATGTATGCATGTCATGCACACACAAACATCCATAAAATGCTTTTCCTCAACAGGAAAAGACAGAAACGAAAAGCTGTTGAGTAGAATGTGATCACGTTAGCCTCTTGGGTGGTAGAGGCCAGTCTGCCCTGTGGACAGCTGCTGAAGGCAAGGAGCAGCACCTAGGTTTTTACAATGGCAAGATGTAACTGAATTGACATAAATAGAAAAAAACTCTAAAGCATAAGGGTTCTGGCTTTGAACCAATGTGGGTAAAACTCAGCATGAGTCTGGTGGTTTTGTCTGTAGCAGCACCCACACTTCCAGGCAGTATAAAAAGGTACAGGCAAGAATTGACAAGAATAGTCACAAGAAATTCCCCTAGTGCCTTTTTCGGGGTTTCTGACAAATTTGGAATCCTGAAACATGTAGCTTGGAGTATTTGAAGATTGCTTAGGGAAAGCCAGTCTAAATGAGCATAGTAGACACTCAGTAGGTCAGTTGTTACCATCAGTCAAGCCAGCCACACTGTCAGGAGTTGGAGCTGTGAAAACACCACCGTCGTGTCAACCACATCTGAATAAGGAAGCATGGTGCACCCTTTCATTCCCAGCGTGCTGACTGCAGTAGCCTGGATACCTCCTCTCAATGGGAGTTGGATCCCCATCAGTGCCAAGAGGATGGAGCTGAGAGGTGAGCTGCAGCCAGGTGCAGTTCCAGGGGTGGAAATGATTTCCATCCTGATGCCCACTATAAATTAGCTCTGTGCCTCTCTTTTTCTACCTTATCTCCTGTCCCTTCAATTAATGCTGGATAATTAAAATTGACCCCAAAACTTAGTTGCATTGAGGTTTAATACCAAGGTTAAAATGTTGGAGACTCACTAAAAAAAAAGAATCATTAAAGAAGCCCAGATATTTCACTTTTGTCAGATGTTTTAAGAGACCAGGGAGTTTAAAAGATAATAGAGATTCTGTAAGAAGTTAAGATAAAAAGAAATGTAAAGAAACTTATGTATCATACTTAATATTTATCACTAAGAATATTTTATTTTATCAAATCTGTTTTTCAAATTTTATTAGCATATTTGCTTAACCTACCATATGCAAAATATTATTATTTAACTATGTATTCTATATAAAGACATTTTTATGCATACTTTTGTACTAAGACTTTAAAATCTGCTGTGTGTTTCACTCATATAGAACATTGTAATTCCCCGTAGCCACATATGGTGCTGGCTACTGAACTGAACAGCACAGTTTTAGACAGAGTCTTTTGATACTCTTGTCAATGTTACTAATGTCTAGGATTTCCCCTGGCATCTCTGCTTATACCAGTTGTTCCAGTGCTTGTTAGTTTTCAATAACTTTCACTTTTATTCTCAAAAAAGCAAATTTATCATTTGGACAATATATTATATGACCAACCTGCCATGTTGTCAAGTCCAGTGGTCACTCCAGTGTGCTCATCATATTCTGCTTTGCATTAGCCTTAACCCGGTACCTCCCTGGTCACTCCTCCACAATCTTTTTTGATGACTTTGATGATTTATCTTCAAATGGAGGAGTGGTCCAGGGTTGAGGGCCTTTGGGGCTTGGTTCTGGATCCTTTCCTCTGTACATTCTCTCCACAGGAGAGAACCCTTATCAAGAAATTCCTTCCAATTGAGCTATATAAAGGACTTCTCGATTGGGAGATGAAAACTCCCAACACAGTGAAGAACACGATTCTTAGATCTGGTGAACGCATTGATCCCAGAGGAGATAAGATGGACCTGCTTGGCTGGATGAGTGTCCTGCTCCCTTCTTTCCCGGGGAACCCCTCGGAAGCTGCACATTTGGTATAAGAGGACTGAACTCCCACATGGACTGGAGCCAGTTGTGGGCCAGGGAAGCAGGAATGCCTTCACAGCTCTGCTAGAATCTCTAAAGCAGGTTAAGTACTTGGCACGCTCACCAGTCCATCACCCAGCCGTGCATGTCACTGGGCCCGAGACCCACAGACAATGTGGAGAAATCGTTGCCCACCAAATCAGCTGCAGAGCCCAGGGGAAGCTCAACACTGCTGTCTTAGAAATTTTCCCAAGAGACAGATTTGCTTCTGACATAAATTAAATACAGGGATTCCAGCATCCTTCCTATCAATTTATATGCATAATTTATACTTTTAATTTTGGAAGTGCCTTTTTAGTGAGCTCACTGCCCAATTATACTTCTTAGGGAAGGAGATTTATATGGTGCAATATCATAGAACCCCTCTGCCTTCAGGTAGGCACAGGTGTGGAGTCAGAGAGAACCCTGACATCCAAAAGGAGCCTGGACTCCCAGCAACTTTCCATGCCTTTCCTGTGTCCCAGGACCCTTCCTCCTGCTTGCTCATTTACTTCTGGTCCAGCCAGTTATAAGGAGCAAATGTTCCTAAATGCTCCAGAAGAAAATGATGAATGATAATGAACCACAGAAGCCCTGTGGCTGAATTGCTGCCTCCCAAGTGTAACTTTTTAAATGACAAGAGCCTCTCTGAAATCCACCATCAGCCATCCCTTAAAGAAGAGCCAGTGTTTCCATACAGGAGTGCTGTATTTGTGCAGCTGTTGTTCTATCCATCCCAACGAGGAAGGTGAAATATTTGAGTGATTAGCACTTTTAATTAAGCCCTGTTCTCTCTGGGCATGTGCACATCAAACCTGTCTCTCCCTTGCTTTTCAGCAGACACACTCTCAGCATAGTGAGCTCATGGCCTGCATTTCCTCGCCTACAGAAAGCAATGGCTGTAACCCAAACAGCTCTTTCAAAGACCCCAACCTCCCCGAGCCCTTCAGTGGGCTGGGCCTGAGCAAATACACAGATGTCTTCAGCGACAAGAGGTCAGGCACTGTTTGTTTATTTTTTGTCTTTGCTTGGGGTGTGTGTATGATAATTTCCAGATTGAAATCACTCATTGACTTATGACAGGACTTTCACTGAGCACTTATTCAAGCCTCACAGCTTGATTTTGTTGCTAAGAAAAAACATCATCTCATTTTCTATTTAGTGCAACTAATAAACACAGGATAGCAGCAATATAGGAACTGATACTTACAAAAACACACCTTCAACAGTTTTAGCCAAAAGACCTAATCAGCATATTGGTTCATTGGACGTTTCGGTTCATAACCCCCCGAGGTCAGCAATAGGTCTGTATTTAATATAATTTCACTCTTTAATCTGTCATTATCTTTATTTGTGGCACTTAATATACATAATGGCACCTGAAATAAATACCTATGGTTGTTTTTGACCTCACTCTAGTCCTGTTACTGAAGTCTGTTCTCACAGAAAATAATGTACTCTCTTTACATGTTCATTCATTCATTAATTTACTGTCTGGGTTTTGTTTAAACTGAGACAGAACTGAGGTGCCTTCTGAGCCTTTGCTACCCTGGGCTGTGGCCTAACGGATCAGCCCAGCCACTGTGCGCTGGCACAACGACGAGAGCACAATTCTTTCTGAGAATGCGGTCACATCAAAGGGTACAGCTAACCCAATGCAACACAAAGTCAGAATAGCTCTATGAATGTATCTGTTTGGTGTGAGTTTGATGCTCCTTGGCTTTACTTTATCTTAGAGAACATCTGATTAAGTCAATGAAATGTATCAGTGAATAAAGAATCTATAACATTTATTAGGTACTTGATATCATAAACTTAAGGTATTGCCCATGGTCAAATTGCTAGGGTTTGGTTGCTGAACTGTTGTGCTCTTTTTATACCCTCCCCCCAAAAAGATTATTATGTGTATATTGGATTTTAGGGCACTAATGTTGTTTTATTTTCCCTACATCTAAATTATTGTTCATTTAACCAAGGATTTTGTAAGTTGAATAACATTTTCATCATCAAACCATCAAGGAATTGCATTTACTTAGTCTTCTATTTAGTGTTGCTGGTTAAATGAAGGTGGCTGATTGAGAAGTTCAAGGGCAGAGGTATTTTAACTTGTCCAGAAACAGGTCTTCAAATAAGAGATTAGATGCTATTCAGTAATATTCTGCCTTTCTTCTTTAATCTATATTTATTTCCTATTTGAGGAAACATGTAAATAAATTTATTATAGGTACTTCTTATCCAGTTATTTCAAAAAGGAAGAAAATACAATAATGTGAAGCCAGGGTGACTTTAATATTTATTAACTAGAGCAGGGGTCAGCAAACTATGGCCTACAGACCAGCTACCTGATTTTGTAAATAAAGTTTTATTGGGACACAGCCACACTTATTTGTTTACATGTTGTCTGTGGTTGCTTTCAAGCTAAAGAGCAGAACTGAGTAGTTGTAACAGAGACAATTTGGCCCACAAAGCCTAAACTATTTACTGTCTGGCCCTTTAAGAAGGGTCTGGGGATGCCTGAGATAGAGCCCTCATTAAATAGCCCTCCCTAAAAGCATAGCTCTAGACCTATGATAAATGATAACAACTATGATAAATGATGAACAAAATGGTTTTCAAGATCTGTATGTAACTTCTAAGTCAAAATAGAAAATTTCAAATTAATTTCTTATCATTTGAATGGAAGGATATTTTACTGTTTTCAGGTGAGTTGAAATTTGGTGCTGCTTCCTTTATTTAGAATATTTTCTAACATTAAGATATGACTTAACAAGAATCCCCCATAAAGTAATCTTGTTAGATTTAATTTAAACAGGTTGAAGATTTATTTACCTGCTTGGCCAGTTATGTCTATATACAGTATTACTCACCATAGCTTCCCATTATTCTGTCCCTTTGGTGAGCCTATTGCTTTACATCTACAGTCATATTGAGTTCCAGCCAAGATGGAGGTGTAGGCAGAGACTTTTCACTTTCTCACACAACCAACAAGAGGATAACAGCCAATCTAAAATCAATAAATAACCAAAAGCGCCTGAAAATCAAACTGCATGGCACTCTGACAACCATGAAATTAAAGAGAAAGCCAACCAGAACAACCAGACCAGTAAGGCGGTGGGCCGCATGGCCTGACTCAGAAAAACCACAGTGAGCCAGCAGACCAAAGGAGTGCGGGGCGGGGTGTGTGGGGCTGGCTGAAGGCGAAACTGAGACTCAGAGCTGACTGTGGACTATGGTGGTTGCCACAGTGGGAGAAACTCCCAATCTCACATGAGAGTCCTTTGGAAACTACGCTAGAGCTGAGCAGGAGAGCTGCGCTGTTCCCTCTCTGGCCCCTCCCCCACAGGCAGCTCCGCAGCACAGCAAGTAGGGTTGCCCTGCCCTGGTGAAAACCTAAGGCCCTGCCCCTTTCAACTTCTCAGGTGCACCAAGACAAAGAAATATGGTCCAAATGAAAGAACAGAACAAAACCTCAGAAAGAGAACCAAGTGAGGAGGAGATAGCCAACCTATCTGATGGAGAATTTAAAGCCTTGGTAATCAAAATGCTCACAGAACTGATTGAGCTTGGTTGAAAAATGAAAAAACAAATGAAGGATACCCAAAGTGAAATAAAGCAAAATATTTAGAGAACCAGCAGTGACAGGAAGGAAACCAGGACTCAAAGCAATGATTTGGAACAAAAGGAAAAAAAATAAACATCCAACTAGAACAAAATGAAGAAACAAGAATTCAAAAAAGTGAAGAGAATCTTACAAACCTCTGGGACAACCTGAAACATTCCAATATCTGAATTATAGGGGTGCCAGAAAGAGAACAACAGCAAGATATTGAAAACTTCTTTGAACAAATGAAGGAAAACCTCCTCAGTCTGGTGAAGGAAATAGACTTTCAGGAAGTCCAGGAAGCCCAGACAGTCCCAAAGAAGTTGTACCCAAAGAGGAACACAGCAAGCCACATCATCATTAAGTTAACGAAGATTAAATATAAAGAGAGAATCCTGAAAGAAGCAAGGGGAAAGGAGAGAGTTACCTACAAATGAGTTCCCATAAGGCTATCAGCTGATTTATCAAAAGAAACCTTGCAGGCAAGAAGGGGCTGGAAAGAAGTATTTGAAGTCATGAAAGGCAAGGCCCTACATCCAAGATTGCTCTATCTAGCAAAGCCATCATTTAGAATGGAAGGGCAGAAAAAGTGCTTCTCAGATAAGGTCAAGTTAAAGGAGTTCATCACCACCAAGCCCTTATTATATGAAATGTTAAAGGGACTTACCTAGAAAAAGAAGATAAAAAATATGAACAGTAAAATGACAACAAACTCACAACTATCAACAAATGAACCTAAAAGAAAAGAAAAACAACAAAAACAAAAACTAAGCAAACAGCCAGAACAGGAACAGAATCAGAGAAATGGACATCACATGGAGGGATTTCAGTGGGGAGGGGGAAGGGAGGAATGGGGAAAAGTACAGGGATGAAGAAGCATAATTAATAGGCATGAAATAGACAGGGAGAGATAAAAAATGGTATAGGAAACAGAGGACTCAAAGAAGTTATATGTACAACCCATCTACATGAACCAAGTCAGGGAGGAATGCTGGAGGGTTGGGGGGCTGGGTGGAGGGGGATAAAGGGGGAAAAATTGGGAAAACTGTAATAGCATAATCCATAAAAAGTACTTAGAAAAAATAAATCCATCCAATGAAATTCCAAAAAACCAAAACCCCAAAACCAAATACAATCATATTTAATGCCCACAACAGCTCTGCAAAGACCACTGCTGTGAACCCTAAGTACAGGCAGATGTGTCCTCAGACCCTGAAGCCACATCTCTCTGGCTTCAGAGCCCACGCCCCTTCTCCTCTTCCACACTGTCTTCAGAGGGAGGGTGGGGTCCTCAGGAGCTTCCTCTGCACTTTGTTGCTGAGGTCAGAGCACAGTTATACTGTCCTGGAGACACTGCTGTGGGCTGCTGTCAGAGACAGTCTGCCAGGCTCAGCCGAGGGAGTCATGGGTCTGAAGCAGCCTGGGAATTCATTCTTAACTAGAACACAGTGGAAGATACCAGTTGTCTCCATCTGGTGGAGTCCTCCCAGCCATCATGGATAAAATAAGACTTCCAAGAGAAGATCTGCTTGGGGAGAAAAAGGCTGGCTAATCTCTCAGAGAAGAGCCTCGAGCACCTCTTTCCCTGGGTATTTACTGAATTCAGCTTACACAGAGATACGTAATATGCACCTAAAGCTCATCAATCAATGTCCAAAAAGCTATAGTCATGAAAAACTGACATCTTCTACAGATAAGAATCAAAGAAACACAGGCATTGCCTCTGGTCAGGGTTGGTGGGATATGCTGAAACCAGGTCGTTAGGCGTGTGTCACGAAGCAGGGAGTTTCACTCCCTATGCTTTGAGCTCAAATGTCTGGTTCATACCAACAGGGTTGTCAGCTATCAAAGCAAGCCTCAAAGGAAACAATATACATTCTTCCTCAGGCTGGATTTGCTCCCCAGGAGCCATCCGTTCCAGTACAAGGCCGCAGCTGCCTCTGGCATTGTTTTCAGGCTGAGTCAGGCAGGGGGAGCAAAGCAGCCAAGAGATTAGACTTCTTACAGATAGAATGAGGACCCAGGCTATGACAAAGCCGAGGGGTGAGGGTCTTTCTGCCCCTTCTCTATAGGCCCCTAAGTCCTTCCCTGATGGTCCTTTTTGCAGCTGTGCCTGGCTTAGGTTGTCCTTCCCTTGAGGGATCTTGCCTGTCATTGACTAACCAGCCATCTTTTGGGGCCAAGCAGGGTGAAGTGAGGGAGGCAGGGCTGCACTCCTGCCAGGAAGATAGGTTCTGTCTCCTTAGCGGCTCATGGCCCCAAGGCCTTTTCACACAGGCCCAGCCATGGGACCCTTTATGTCCATTAATGAGGCTACAGTCCCTGAAACCAGGCAGAATGTCTCCCAACAACCATGTATTTTGTTTAGAACTCAGATTCTTCTTTTTTAAGATTTTGTTTATTTATTTTTAGAGAGAGGGTAAGGGAAGGAGAAAGAGAGGGAGAGAAACATCTATGTGTGGTTGCCTCTGGTGCACCCCCTCCTGGGGACTTTGCCTGAAACCCAGTCAAGTGCCCTGACTGGGAATTGAACCATCAACCCTTTGGTTCTCAGGCCAGCAGTAAATCTACTGAACTACCCCAGCCACAGTTCTTTTCATAGAGATACACTTAACCAATTCAGAATCCAAAGCTAAGAAATATTTTCTTTCTCTTGGACTGATATGTATTCTTCTTCTTTTTTAAATCAGTTCACAAAAAGTGTGCAGTTTGTGTTTCCCTTTTTACCCTGGCTGCCAGCATGCTCAGACCTGTTCTTATCTCAGTTGCAGTAAATCACTGGCTTAGACTAAGTGTCCTGCCAGAATAACCACTTCTGTTTCATCACCATAGTTACTTAACTCTTGTCCCTTTGTTTGTGCACCACTGCTCTTGTTTGAAAATAGGCAGAGTGTAATTGATAAGTAAAATAGGTGCAACCATGAATTGAACCTACAATGAGGAAGAAAATAAGTGCTTGCTGTAGTGGTTATAGATTGCTTTTTCATCCCCGAGTTGACCTTCAGGCATTCCTCCCTGCCACAGGTCAGGGTCTGCCAGAGCTGGGAATGACTCCTGTTGGTGCCAAGAGGAAAATGTTGCTTGCAGTTCTCTGGTGACTACAACTGCTTGTACTCACATTTAAAAACCTGATTAACCTCTGCCAGTGGTGGCAGCCATTGGGGCTGCTTCTACTCATTAATCCATTACTGCCTACCCTGGCACCTCAGGAGTTGTAATTTCAGAGTGCTTTCCCAATAAGAGCCTGACAAATGCTGAGAATGACCCCACTCTTTCATCAGACCTTATCTGAAAACCTTCCATGATGATGTCATTCGGTGAAACAGATCTCTTCAGGAAGACCTAACCAAAATTGCCCTTTGTAGAACACAAGGCTGGGGGAGCAGTTGAATGCTCTTTTTTGGTGGTTGTGTTAAGCAGTGACCCTTGGGTTCATGAATAATGATTCTGGGTGGCTCTCATGTTGCTAGTGCTTGAGTTTTTGTTAACTGAGGTCATTGCTTCAGAGGCAAAAAGAATGCTCCGAGGTCTAGCTGGAACCTGGCAGTATTACTTGTCTTAATGATTTCTTTCTTTTCCCAAAGTTTTTACAGAATTTGCAATTTGCAGAGGGGTGTAGGATGATGAAAGTAGTAGCAGAGTGAAGGAAAATAAAGCCTGTCTTTCAGACCACCTTCTGTGTGCATTGGTTTCATATTCTATGTATTACAAAATGCTCTAAATATATTTCCTGGGTACCTGCCATTTGAGAGGAGTTGAGCCAGATGGAGTCCAGAGTCAGCAAATACATACGTCACAAAGGTGATTAGAAAAATATGAGGAAGACACTTGTTCACTCATTCAGTCAACAAATATGAAGAGCGAGCCTGCATTATGTGAGTCCTTGGGTGAGTTTCCAAACCTCTTTTGGTTTGGTTTCTTCCTCTGAGGTTCCCTTCTCTTGTGCCTGTCCTTCCACACGGTGTATCTGCAGGTGTAGTGAAAATAGGCTACAGTTTTAACAGTGTATGTTATTAGCATGGGCCTCCCTTGTTTTTTTCCTTTTTACTATTTCTGGCAATAGGATAGTTTTTTAACTTGTTTACCCTAAAGCTAAGCCTCAGAGGACTATTTCTAGAACTAAATTAACTTTACATATTTTCACATTCTTTAAATAATTTGAAAAAATATTTATACTACTTGAAACTTGATTGACTCTCATAGTCACCACACCGTGTTAAAATATGCTATGTGCCGGCACGTTCACACCAGAGAGGTGTGTGTTCCAGAGCTCCCTGATCTGTCACTTGAGAGTCAAGTACTGTCGGCGACATGGGAGGAAAATGATGCCCTTTCTCTGTGCGCCACCCCAGTTCCAAGCTTGGCAAGCCTTCCAGGAGCAGCGGGTTTCTGCAAATACTTCCACAGGTTCCAAAGGCAACATTAGGGTCTTTACATGGAACATGCTTGTGATGTAGCCCATGTGGGTTTGGGAAGTATGGTGGGAAACAGCAAGGATTTGAATCTTCTTTCAATTTATTTTATTTTGTTTATTTTTAATCCTCACCCAAGAACATGCCTATTGATTTTAGAGAGAGGGGAAGGGAAGGAGAGAGAGGGAGAGAAACATCGATGTGAAACATGGATCAGTTGCCTCTCAAAAGGGCCCTGACTGGGGGACCCAAGTTACAACCCAGGCCATGTACCCTGATCAGGGATTGAACCTCCAACCTTTCAGTTTATGGGACGATGCTCCAACCAACTGAGCCACACCAGCCAGGGCACTGAATCTTCTTTCTTAAAAGATATTTTCTGCGGTCATCATCTTCACCCAGCTTCCATTGAGGGTATATACTCCTTCTGTAGATGGCCTTCCTCAGTGGGGTTCACAGGTCCTTCTTGCTTTTAAAAGGGATTAGAGAGGTTTTTTTTAGATTGCATTTATTTATTTATTTCTAGAGAGAGGGGAAGGGAGGGAGAAAGAAAGGGAGAGAAACATCAAGGTGTGGTTGCCTCTCGCACTTTCCCAACTAGGGACATGGTGCATAACTCAGACAAATGCCCCGACTGGGAATCGAACCAGTGACCCTTTGGTTCACAGGCGGGCACTCATTCCACTGAGCCACACCATGCAGGGTGGATTGGAGACTTTGAATGAGATGCCTTGTGAATGCTCTGCACAGCAGGAAGTATTTGATTATTTTAAGAATGCTGTCACC
This sequence comes from Anoura caudifer, assembly GCA_004027475.1. Classification (NCBI taxonomy): domain Eukaryota; kingdom Metazoa; phylum Chordata; class Mammalia; order Chiroptera; family Phyllostomidae; genus Anoura; species Anoura caudifer. The sequence goes on along the minus strand of PVKU01017212.1, from coordinate 675 downwards.
TTACTTTGTTGAATACATTTATTTCAAATGGTAAATTATTTTTTCTTCAAGTAATAAGTTTTTATTGTGGAATCCTTAGTCAAAAAGCTTCTTTTCCCAGTTCTACTCATCTGATAACAAATGCGTCCATTTACAGAACATTCCATTTCCAGACAGATGCAGGATAGCTGGGAAGCCTGGACTTACATTTGAGTTTTCATTACATAGTTTGGTTAGATACAGAGGTTGCTAAAAATTCCTTTTAAAAGTGTTGTAGGGTTTTAACTGGTAATCAGAGTTCTTTCAGTGTAAGGTTTTGTTCTGTTTTTAATCTTGGGGCAGAACACATTTTAGTGTTATAGGAAGAGATGAGATTTATCTCTAGTAGAAATGAATCAGAGAAAATATTCATTTTTTTTCAAATCCATGGTTTTTTGAGTTTTTAAATTTCTCTCAGTGTACTTTAGTAAATGGTTAACTATGTGTACAGGGACTAAGTGAGAGAAGTTTAGCATCCTGTTGACGGGCTTCCCACCAGACCGCAGGTAGACCTAGCCTCCCTGGCCTAGTCTCTTAGTTTGTGACTGTTCAGATCTGCAATAAGATCCTGAGAGCTTCCAGGATTGTGTGAACCTTGGAATTTCAAAGAAAATGTTGGTATTTTCCCAAACTATCCCTTAGGCATACTGAAAAAAA
>PVKU01017211.1:0-12160 GCA_004027475.1 Anoura caudifer | reverse complement strand
TCCTCTCTAAACACAGAGGCTCTATGAAACCTTGGAAAAATGTCTGTTCCCCGGCGCATGGCCAGTGTCTGACGCAGGTGTTACAGTTACTTGCTGACAGGATGCACTACGCATGTGCCGCACATTCGCACTGCTATCTTCTACGCTCGCTGCTTATTTTGTGCTGTGTGCCACGTTTCCCACCTGCATGACAAGCTCCTGGTGATCACTTCACACTGTGCGGCAAGATAGGGTCCATGTCTGATTTCTGACCCCCTGTTTCTAGAACTATCCCTTTCTCAGAGGACTCAAATGTTGCAGAATAAATAAATAAGCAAACAAAAGTGTCCTTAGTTTGTTTTCCACCTACAAAACTAAAGTGGAGAAATCACTCAGTTTACCCTTCGGAAATGAAAACCAAATCCCAAAGCCACTTTGCTACGAATCTGAGTTGACACTAATACTTTTTGCTGGGGGTAGGGTCAGGGTGGGAAACAGGGGTCCCTTCCTCTTCTGACAGATGATTACCACGGCTGAGGGGGGCACAGGGTAAGGAAAGCCACTCTCTTGAGAGGAGGCAGACCCGTTCGGCTAGCCGCTCCTGCTCTCTCCCTGACTTTATATTGCAGTGCAGCTTCACACCCACACCGCTCTGCTTCTGGAGTCTCTTCCATCATCGCTCCTCAACAAAAATAACAGAGCAGAGGAGAAGAATTCCAGAAAGATGAACATTTCACTCCATGCAATTTAGTTCATAGTGGCAGGACTTTCCTCAAACGATCAAAGCATTCCAAAAAGTGAGAAAAAGCTAAAAGCTGTTAGAAATAGCCAAAGCCAACCATCCCTTTCTTGCTCAAGTTAACAGACTATCAGACTTACTCCTCCGCTCAAAGACCTGGTTCTGTGCACATGCATGAGAACACGTGTGAAGACGCCCCGTGTGGTTCTGGAATTCTAACTCCTGATGCAAGGCCAAACTTTTCAGTTTTGCTTCTCACTGAAGAAATGTTTGCTGAACTGAAATCCAACTGAACTAAAAGAAAAACAAAGAGCATTAATGAGCTCACTCACCAGCTGGACACCAATCATGGGGAACCGTCACATTAAAAACCTTTCATCATTCTCAAATTGTTTTTCTCATGTTCAAATCATAAGAGATTGATCATAATGATCATAAATTAATGCTATGGAACAAATGTTTAATTTCTATTTTATTCAAAGCTTTAAAATGTTAGTAATAAATGGAATACTTATAAATAACTGCTGGTGCATGTTCAAGTGTGAAACTCACAAATTAAAAGTGAGACAAAATAAAAATGGACAGCTCAACTAAAACCAAACCACATTTTAAGTCATTTTTCACATAGTCAAACTGACATCATTGCCTTAACAAAGCACAAAGCTCGCCTTGCATCTGTGTTGGAGGAGCTGAGCAGACACATATGTGGCCCAATTTATCTCTAGGCTGTGAAAACTTTAGTGTGTGGCTATCATGTGCTTTCTGTGACTATGCGGCACAAGTGATAAAGCAATACCACCCGCCACGCCAGAGAGAGGTGAGCGGGAAAGTGCCGCACCGTTTCTATGATTCCCCGTGAAATTATGTTGGAAATACATTTCAGAGGTTTCTGAGTCTGGGGGGTGGGGCTGAAGAAGACTGAAGAATCAATCGTCAAGCAGGTTACAACCGAATTTCAATGGAACTTACATTCTTCTCATTTTTCAGAAAAAGCTTCCTCACTGACCTCAACTCTGGGTAGGTACAGGGAGTGTTGGCATTCCGCAGAAACAGAGTCAAATTAACTGCATTTGAGTTGCTCAGACTATGTTCTCCTCTTGTAACTAGAAAACTAAGTAAATATCCTAAGACAACAAAGCAAAAGGAAGGTGGTAGAGGTGATGGCAGGGGGTGAGGAGGATACGCCTTCCTCTTTTCTAGAACCAGGGCTTAACGTGTCCAAAATATGAGCTGAATCAAATCAGGGTCCCTGACCTCCATGAAGACAAGGGCTTCAGTCTGTCTTCTTCATGGCTGTGTTCCTCGCCATGCCTGACACTGAAAATACTCACTAAATACTTGCTGGATGAATTATGATCAATGTCTATCTTGTTACTGTCCTGCAAAGCCCCTTATAGACAGTCATGGGTCTTCTCTGACACAGGAAGAGGCGGGTCTCTACAATGGGTAAGAGGACCTAGTCTCAATTCTTACTCTTTGATCTGGTGCCCTAAAAAGAGTGGAGCTCTTCGGGGCTGCCTAGGAGAAAGGGAAAAAAAGCCCTAACTGATAAATGCCATTTTTTAATGGTACGTCATTGTCTTTATTTCCACAAGGCCAAGCATTTCTCTGAGTATCTTCCATGAGATGTTAACAGATGTCCAGCTCTCCTACCTAGTCACTCTTTGTCACCTCACTTTATTTTTTGTACTAAGTACTACTTACTGACAGTCTCATTTCGTGTTTTGCTATCTACATCCCCCTGCTAGAGCGTACCCTGCATGAAAGGTATCACAAATGTTTGTTGAACAAATTCACAACTGCCAGGCACTGTTCTAAGACATGAACGAGAAAAACAAAATCCTCTCTCTTCTACAGTTTGCTCTGAGAAGACGTAATATAAGAAAAGTAAAAAGGAACCTGAGAGAGACAACAGGTTAGAGAGGTTTCTTTTCCTCCCTATTTCCAGAGCTTTTACTGTGCACAGGGAAAACGGACAAAGAAACTTCTTGCCCTCGCCGGAACCTCTGACAGGTAATGCTTCCCACGTACACCGAACACACACTGAGGAATGCAGTCCTGCGTCCGGCTGCGGTGCGCCTGCTGTGAAGCTGGCACTAAGATTCCTGTATCCACCCTGGGTCAGTGCCTTCAACCACCAGCAGTAACCAGGAAGAGATCCTCAACGGTGGTTGAAAGTCAAGGGACAAGAATTGACCCTTGGGCACTGAGTTGAGAGTCCCAGTCACCCCTCCCTGCCTGGATATTCTCCCTCCACCGTCACTGCAGGAGGATCTAGGTTTTATTGATTCAGCTTGAGAGTTTCTGAGCTTCTCCATTAATTTTATAAAATTCTTGGCCATTGCATACTCAAACATTTTTTTCTGCCCCGTTTATGTTTGACATTGTTCTGCAGCTCCTGCATGCTTCACGTCTTTTTTCTTTGCGTTTCACTTCTGAAAATGTCTGTTAATCCATCTTTAGGTTTACTGGCTATTTCTTCCGCTATGTCAAGCCTGAGAGTGAATCTGTAGAAAAAATTCTTCATGCTTGATATGACAGGTTTACCTTTAAGATTTCCATCTGACTCTTTTTTAGTTCCCATCTCTCCGCTAAATTTCCCATCTGTTCATGAACGCAGTCTAGCTTGTCCACAAGACCTTTTACATATTAGTCTCAGTTGCTTTAATGTCTCTGTCTGATAGTTCCAAAATCAAGTTCATTTCTCAATCTCGTTGGTCGTTTTATCTCTGTTTTTATGTTTAACAGTTTTTTTTTCGTGCTGCTTAATGTTACGAAGTTTTTGACTGATTACTGGACGTTGCTATAGAAGAACAATAGAGACTGAAGTAAATAGTATTTATTCACGGAAGTGGACATGTATCTTCCACTATGCCATTAGCATGAGAAGCTGAATCGATTGAGCCAGTTGTCAAGTTGTGTTTGGGTTTTGCTGTTGCTATCTGTTTAACCTCAGAGTGCAGACTTCGGATTCTTCTCGTGGTGACCTGTTGCTGCCTAGTGCTTAGTGTGAGGCCCGAAACACTGGAGCTTTTCTCACTGCCCCTCTTCCACTGTCAGCTTTTAGCAGTCCGTCCCCGGATGCCTGCCCTGCGGTGGGAGAAGGGAGGAGCGATGCGGTGTCTTTCACCAGCTCCTGCTCTTGCCCTAGAAGCAGACTCTTAATGCTTGTTATTCCGCATTAGGCTTTTCACGGGGCACACGAGAGTTCCAATTCTCCCAGTCTCTCTAAATTTTTGGCAGAATACGTGCACCTGGGCTTCCGAAGCAGGGTCTTCTCCTGTCCCTGTTCCTCCTCAACACCATGGCAGCCAAATTCTGCCTTGAATTTGTGACAGAAAGTTCTGTCTTGGGCAGAAAAGAGTTTCTGTCTTCTCCCCTACGTGGTACTAGACCCCTTGTTTCAACTGGCACAGAATCCTGGGGCGAAGAAGCTTCTCTGCCCTTCTCACATGGGTGGATAACCCGGAGCAGGGAATGGCGGCCTAAGTCCCACAGGTGAGGGGGATGTTGCTTCCCAACAGGCAATCAGGTTTGATTCCACCTCTCCTCCGAGAGCAGTGGAGCTTCAGCTGGGCCCTGAGGGCGACAGGGTTTGCCTCCCCGTCCTTGGTGGCTTAAGGCTTTGGCTTAATAGGAAAGAATGTTCTGAGGAAGAAGGCGGCGTTTCACGCCTCTCTCTGAGGAAACCAAACATTTCTGCATGCCTCTGTTGCATCTCCTGATTTGCCTCTGATTTTCCTTGTGAGAAAACCAGTAGAGGCCTAGGAAAGGAAAGTAAATGGGGCTCCCAGTTACTTTAAGCTGATACTTCAGCCCACATTTGGCCTTTAAGAAATGCATTAAACTTTTAGTAGATTCCTTCTTACCCATTTTCATGATGGTTACATCTTCATCCTACGCTCTTCCTAAAAGTGAAACGCTTTATGTGTCCTATCTCTTTTCAGAGGGGCTTGTCACTCTTTGGAATTTAGTTCATTTGGTTGTCTTACAAACTCAGTTCACTAATGAGTTAAAGAAAAGTTATAATTTTGAAGATATATGGTCTTTGCTCATCGTTATGATGGGAATCATGGTCTTTTGAGGATTTATTTTATTAAGAAAAGCAACAGTCATTAGCCACTTAATATTTTTTCAACCCTTGGTCCTTGAGGATATAAGGTAAACCTCCTCCTTCTTCTTTTCTCTTTTCTTTCTTCTCCCCCACTTCTTAAATCCATCCCAGTTCCAAATTTCTAAGATTCTGAGAATATCACAGAATAGAGTAGCCTACATATTATGTAGGCTAGAGGTACGGGGAAAGAGAACAAGAAAGTAAACTTGACTATGAGGTAGTCTTTGGCCACTGAGAGAGACCCCTAAAGGAGTGATTCTATTACAATGCGTGGTGAGAGAGAAATAACAGTTTACACGAAAACAGTTTACACGAACAGTGGGAATTTAGTACGAGGAGTTGGGGGAGCTTGAAGAGGGAAGACAGAAAAATCCGGGCAGGAAAGTTGTCACAGGCGAAAATTGGTCCTTGAAGTACTTCTCTGAGTGGACAAGAGGAGTACATTCGAGGAAAGAGGCACGTAAATCACGGAAGTGTTTAAGGCGAAAGGTGTGGGGAGAGAGCACCAAGGGACGAGGATCAATAGCGTCAGCTTTGGAAGCAGACAGATCAGCGTCTTAAACCTGGTCTGCTACTGCAAGACTGCGGACCGGGCAGTTGGTTAAATCCTTCGAAATGCATTTTTTCCCAGCCCATCGGATGGAAGTATGAATGCTTCTCAGTCAGGGTTGTGGTGAGGATTAAATGGGTAACCCACCTAAGGTCCCAGCTAAGTACATACGGGACAGTCTCCGCTCGTTCCGCAAGGGCTGCCGCTGCCGTCAGCAGCGAGCGGCTCTCCGGCCAAGGACAGAGGCACCACGCGTTCTTTGCAGCGGCGGTTACTCGGGACTTCTCTGCTTGCTTTAGAGCAGCAACTGCTTTCACGTGGCCTGAGTGTGATCTTCTTATTCCTTAAGGTATCATAGTTCCTCTCTCTTCCTTGGCACAAAAACTACAATACAAATGTAAAAGTAGCTCAGGAGAGAGTCCCTCCTACTGGAAACAGCAAGTAACAATTTACACTCGGCAAGAAGGAAGAACTACTAATTTCATCTGTTTCACTGTGTAGTCTATGTAGGAGGGAAAGGGATTTTTTAAAAAATAGAGTACGTGCTGAAAAACCATTTTTATTTACAGGATAAAGTTAAATTCAGGTTCACGTAATGCAAATGTCATGCAACATGAATATATTGTTCAGCAGTGACTCCAATTTTTTACTGAAGACCAAAGTTTAGCCCAGGTCTACAGCATCCAGGACTCGTTTTGATGATGGTTACATTTTCATCCTGTGCTCTTCCGAAGGTAAAACCATTTATGTGTCCTCTCCCTCTTCAGGGGGGCTTGCCACTTGCTTGTCTTACAAACTGAGTTCACTAATGAAGTCATCAAAGGGAGGTTGCTTACTGTTCGCTTTTGTCTTGGGCCTCCACAGCCCACAGCAGCGCTCTCCAGACATTTAGCAATCCTGAAGAGGCCTGGAAAACGGCCCTCCTGGTGTGGCTGAGGCTCAGCTTTATTACCTGAATCTGGTTCCTGGGCTCTGCTACCTGTCTATGGTTGAACCACTTCTGAGAAACGAGACTTGGCCTAGAGAAGGCCCTAGAGCAGTGGTTCTCAAATTTTAGCCTGAATTACACAGAGCATTTGTTAATACACAGAGTGCTGAGCCCTAGTCCTAAACTGTTTTTTGATTTCAGTATGGGGTAGGGCTTCATAGTCAACATCGCTAACACAGTCCCAGGTGATGCTGATGCTCTTGCTTCTAGCATCATGCTCCGAGCACGCTGCCCTCAGGACTTCTTGATTTCAGAGTGGTGCTCCTTCTTGTTACCTAAGGTGTGTGTTAGAAGGGACCACTGCCACTGCTTTATAGAGACAGCTGTAAGAATAAGAGATAAATGAGTGCACAGTAACAGGGTGAGGCAAAGACTGAAAGTTCCTCCATTATTTTTCAGGGGTTAATTCTGAGGCAAACTTAGGGGTAGGGTGGGTAGAAGTGTGTTGGCAGGTCAGCCTTTTCTCATATTATTGTCATTAGGCCCTGGGAGCACAGAGCCAGTTTGACCCAAGCCTATCAATAGCTGCTCCATCCTGCTTCCCACATCAAGATGGACGGTGTCGTCTCAGGAACACAGTCTCTGAGGACAGTATCTTGATCTTTTCACAAATGTCACCTCCTCTCAGAACTAAAAGAGGTTACCCATATTGCTAGGTGCCTATTTTTAAAGCTTTAGAGGACAAGCTGGCACTTTGGCTATTTTCTTTATGAATTCCCTCTGCTTGATTGCATTGGCCTCTTTCTCATCTCTCTTATTGTTAAGACCAGATATGAGAAAGTGGAGGCTAAAGGGACAGGGAAAACCTGGGCCCTCGCCCTAGCCCTGGCTCTCACACTCCCTTTCTGAGCGAGCTACGGGAGTCTCACTCAGTCTCACTCAGCCTTAGGCTCCTTGTTCATAAAGTAAAAAGGAATGATGGAAAGATCTACAAAATTATTTTAGGAAGGTCTTTGCAATTCTAAAACTCCATGATTTCTAAAGCTCCACATTTCCTTATTACCACAAAAAGAGAAATGTATATATCGGAGGTGAAGACGAACAATTAAGAAAGTTTACATGCCATTTGAATTTGTAATTACCCTTTAAAGTTGCATAGTTCAATACAGTAGCTTCAAGCCACAGACGGAACATTCTCATCTCAAAAAATACTATTTGTCAGCATTGCTTTACAAGTCTGGCCATAAAAGAAGACATGATTCTCTTTTCTTTTCCACCGAAGCATATTTCTTTCCTTCTCCCTCCATTCCTTTGCCTTCACCAATAAAAATCTGTCTGGAATCACTGAAATATTTTCCTTAACCCTAACTTTATCTTACAGTTGTGGCCAAAACTGTGCAGCAGACATATGTAAATTTACAACAAAATTCTATTTCTAGAGCATAAAATGATTTTTTTATGTCAAAGAATAAGTTCCTGAGTAGTATAATAGCCTCTAGAAATCTTTAAATTTGTAGTTTCTCATCTGCCTAGAAGAGTTTGGTAGTGATTTTGATTTTGAACTAGGGGATTCTGGCCATAAGGTTATGCACATATTACAAACATAAATATCAACCTCAATAGCTTGCTCTTTAAACCTGAGTTCCTCCCTGTATTTTCAAGAGACCTTTTTAGATTTTGTTGTATTTTCCAATGATACCTTAGACAAGGGTTTGATCTCCAAAATATGCAAAGAACTCAAACAACTCCACACCAGGAGGACAAACAATCCGATTAAAAAATGGGCAAAGGACCTGAACAGATACTTCTCCAAGGAGGACATACAGAAGGTCCAGAGACACATGAAAAGATGCTCAGCAGCACTAGCCATCAGAGAGATGCAAATGAAAACCACAATGAGACACCACTTCACACCGGTCAGAATGGCCATCATAAACAAAACAACAACCAACAAGTGCTGGTGAACTTGTGGAGAATAGGGAACCCTAATACACTGTTGGTGGGAATGCAGACTGGTGCAGCCACCGTAGAAAACATTATGGAATATCCTCAAAAAACTAAAAGTGGAACTGCCTTTTGACCCAGCAATTCCACTGCTGGGTTTATACTCTAAGAACCCTGAAACACCAATCCAAAAGAACCCATGTACCCCAATGTTCATAGCAGCACAATTTACAACAGCCAAGTGTTGGAAGCAACCTAAGTGCCCATCAGTAAATGAATGGATCAAAAAACTATGGTACATTTACACAATGGAATTCTATGCAGCAGAAAGAAAGAAGGAGCTCCTACCCTTTGCGACAGCATGGATGGAACTGGAGAGCATCATGCTAAGTGAAATAAGCCAGGAAGTGAAAGACAAATACCATATGAGCTCACCTTTAACAGGAACCTAATCAACAAAACAAACAAGCAAGCAAAATGTAACCAGAGACATGGAAATGAAGAACAAACTGACAGTAACCAGAGGGGAGGAGGGAGGGGGATAATGGGAAAGAAGGAGAAAGGTCATCAAGAAACATGTATAAAGGACTCACATACAAAGCGAAAGGGGGAAAGGATGGGTGCAGGAGGTGGAGGTGGGTGGGGCAGGGGAAAGTGGTGGCAAGAAAACAGAGACAACTGTACTTGAACATCAATAAAAAAATAAATATACAAATACAAAAAAAGTTCTATGTGTCTATAAGCAGTATTATCAATACAGTCATCCCTCACTATATCACGGTTCACTTATTGTGGCTTCACTGTATTGTGGGTTTTTAAAAAAATATATATATCTAATTCTGTATCGTGGAATTTTCACTATATTGCAGGATTTTGAGGTAGATAGGTATTTATACAATATTTATGATTTTAATTATTTTTGCCTAAAAATTGAAAACAATATAAAAATATAACAAATGTTACTTCAAACATATTAAAAGAATGTCAAATCAAAATAAAATACAGTATGTATTCATCAGCAGATGAATACCGTACAGTACACAATGGAAATGCAGTAGCCACTACCGCTTGCGCAAGTTTGCCAACGTGAGATTGTACACGGCACACTATTGGCTGATGGAATGGAAGTGACCAACCACAGCACTGCGTTCTGTATCCTGGGCGCTGATTGGCTCAGTGACCGTAGCATCAGTCTGTTTGCTCTCCCGCACTGTGCCCACACATTCAGCATCTGTCCTTGGCCACTTCACATCACGTCTGATCGCTGCACATAGTGTCGCTCTGTGGTGTTGTGTTTTTGTGAAATTTTCATAAAAGTTTGAATTTATTTCAAGCCCTCCGATGCCACCCATATGTTCTGTGCCTTCTAAGGCTTCTGGCAGTGAACCCAAGTGCCAAACGAATATGCTTAACATCAAAGAAAAGGTGGAGCTTCTCAACATGTTAAAGGAAGGCAAAAGCTACACGGCTGTAGGCCATCATTACGGGATCAACACATCTACTGTTCGCTACATAAAGAAAGACGAGAAGAATATTAGGTCTATGGCAACAATGACTTTTAACAAGATGCAGAGAGGGTGGTTGCTTCCCACAATAAGGCCATTGTGAGGATGGAGTCCGCATTGGCCCCATGGGTAAATGACTGCAGGAAGAAGAATATCTCACTGGATACCAACACCATCCAGATGAAGGCCAAGAAACTTTATGATAGTTTTTGCGGAAAGCACGGACGTTCACGATGGTGACGAGGATGAAAAGGACAATGACACAGAAGCAGGACTGTCGAGTGCTTCTCCCACCAGACCAGCCCCGTTCAGTGCCAGCAAGGGCTGGTTTGACAAATTTCAGAGACGCTTTGGACTCAAGAGCATTTCTCTGCATGGAGAAGCTGCCTCTGCAGATAAAAAGCAGCGCCAGCAACTCCCCATAACCATGTTCATCACTTGGAGGAAGAGATCGGTTATGCCTACACCTTTAGTGGAAATAGAAGTTACGGCCCAGGGTGAAGGTACTGCACCACCTGATGAGGCGCCTGATGAAGTGGTGCCTTCAGAAGAGCTGTGATGCTCTTCTTGGCTGTGCAGCACATTCATCTCATCGTCATCACCTTCATCACCATCAGTACTGCACAGCTACATGATTCATGGTCTTCATCATTCAAGTTGTAGTATACTCCACTGGGGACCCATATAGAATTTTATATGCTGTTAAAATGACATAGGTTTAAGAGTGTAGAAAGTGTTTAAGAGCATATGAAGTGTTTATAGAAGTGTGGGAAAGGTTAATAAGAGAATGGGAAGCGTTTATAGGAGTGCAGGAAGGGTTTATAAAGCCTTAATATACATATAAATGATAAAATAAATACAACGCTGCTACTTCGCGGATTTTCACCTATGGTGGGGGGTCTCTGGGACGTAACTCCCGCGATAGGTGAGGAATCACTGTAACATAGTTTCTGGAATCAGGCACAGCTGAGTTTAAATACTGGTTTTGCCATTTGCTAGTTGTACACCTTAATATTTAAACTCTAGGAGCTTAAAATTTTCTTACATATAAATGAGGATAATTAAAAGTATCTCATAATGCCATGGAAGTTATCACAGATTACTTTCAAATTGCAAAGGAAAAAAAAAACAACTTTACAAAGGGTATCAGATCATCTTAGCCAAGTATGATAACCTGACATTACACACCCCCCGAAGTCATGCAATATGAAATACACTGTATCATTCATGAAGCATTTTTGAACATAATGATTGCTTGAACGTAATCAAGTAGTTAGACACAGCTTTCAATGTGTAGGAAATATTGGAGAAATAAAGGAACAAACGGAATGACAACAGAAAAAACTGAACAAATCCAGAATGTGGGCAGCAGCAGCCGGCCTCCGGGTTGCCATGCCAACCTGCCTACTGGTATCCATGCCCTTACACGCCCTCCCACGCTGCGTTAGTGCTGGGTCCCTATAACCGGGAGAACTTGGCAGAGGTACCACTATGTCACTTCCAAGATGAGGTCGTAAAAGTCACCCTAGCTTTCAGCTCCATCAGTCTATGCGTGCGCCCACTTGCATGCGTGTGCGTGTCTTTCTCCTGGATTGTTTACTGTGGGGGAAGTTAGGTGTCATGCTGTTAGCAACCCTGTGACCGGACCACACGGCAAAACACTGAGGCCTCCTTCAGCACCAAGGCCACGCAGGAGGAGAATGGGCTGAAGTGCATCGAGGAGTCCACGCAGAAGCTGAGCAGATGGCACCAGCACCGTCCTAGCCTACAATCCCCAACGGGGCCCGGACAATGCCCAGTGCCTGACCGGATTCAACAAAACCTCCAACATCGACGACTTTTCTTCTGGTACGGCCAACGGCAGGGCTAACATCTGCATTCCTTGGGCTATTGGCCAGGAGAAGAAAGGTTACTTCGAAGACCTGTGCCCTCCCAACTTTTCCCCCATTCTTCCCCTCCCCCTCTTGGCTGATAACCCTCCCTGTGATCTCCATTTCTGTGACGCTGTTCCTGCTTTAATTGTTTGCTTAGTTTGTTTTATTTTTGGGTTTGATTTTTGGTTCAGTTGTTGATAGCTGTGAGTTTGTTGTCATATTACTGTTCATAGTTTTGATCTTTTTTATAGATAAGTCCTTTTAACATTTCATGTAGGAAGGGCTTGGTGATGATGAACTCCTTTAACTTGACCTTATCTGGGAAGCACTTTATCTGCCCTTCCATTCTAAATGACAGCTTTGCTGGATAGAGCAATCTTGGATGTAGGTCCTTGCCTTTCATGACTTGGAATACCTCTTTCCAGCCCCTTCTTGCCTGGAAGGTCTCTTTTGAGAAATCAGCTGACAGTCTGATGGGAACTCCTTTGTAGGTGACTGTCCCCTTATCCCTTGCTGCTTCTAGAATT